>VXCM01004837.1:0-38080 GCA_014773175.1 Lucifuga dentata
TTAGATGGAGGCAGATGATTCGCTGTGGTGACCCCTGAAGGGAAAGCCGAAAGGAAAAGAAGGAGGGTCTGTTTTTTTTCTATCTATTGGTAGAACTACAAGCAGATGCTAGGTGTGTGTGGTTAACGTTAAGTAAACTCCACCTTTGATTAGTAAATCAAACATGCTGTGAAAAGGTGGTAACACATCAATCTTAGCTAACGTGTTCAGATGAACATGTTGAAGGTTACCGTGTAGTTGTATTCTCAGTATGAGCTCCATTCTTCTGTTCAGTGTTCAGCATTTGAAGACAGTATATCGTCTTCACATCATGTGAAGCAGCGTGTGGTTTTCCACACGTCTTGAAGTCAAATTTAGCTTCTGCTGTCACAGTTTTCTTGGTATCTGGACAATGATGACTATGACTAGAAAAGTATCCCAGTTCCATATTTGTTCCGCATTTAGTTTTCCCACCATAGTAAACTTTTTCTCATTTAGCTTTTCTTTCTCTCGTCCTACAGACATTTCTGACCAATGAGCAGAGAGAATGATGTCACATGACTTTTGCTGGTATATTTTAGTTTGATTGGATGTTTTCCTGTGTGAGACTGAACCAAACCAAGCAGTAAATTCAGCATTTTAACAATTTAGTCCCTGATTCATACCACAACAAAAGATCTAAAGGTTTGAAAACTCTCTTAGTATCTGAAAATAAGACTGCATGTGATCATGAAATTGTAGACTCACTTAATGACTCATTTTATTGATTAGTGGAAAATTTTTCCTAGACCTAAACATGTGATGGATTCCCGTACTGAAAGCTTTCGGGTCTCTGTGTGTTTTTAGCCATTTCTCATATTTTGACAGAAAAGCCTAACAGCCAATCACAGGCAGTTTCACTCTGAACGTTCAGCAGTTCATCATCATCTTTTAGCTTTGCAGCGATAAATGAACATCTGCTGATGCGTTGATTTGTTCTGTTTGCAGTGTGAACACATGCTTCATTTGTAGTGATTATTTATGGCAGTAATTTAATTCTACTATTTAATACTAAAATAATAACCTGTATTTAAAGTGCATAGAAGAGCATTTGTGGTTGCTGCTATTTGTTGAGAAGTCTTTGCTTTTAGTTTTTGCTTTTATTTGTAATGTGCAAGCTGAAAAGCAGTTTTCACCATATAATCCAGTGTGATGTGTCTTGTAACACAGACGTTTATGGTAAATCATGCAACAAGGATCCAGCAAGGTTTCTAAATTGTTCCTTTATAGCTTTTGCACGTTTCTGTGGTTTTGCTAGCTTACTGAACAGCTGGAGCTGCTTGTCCTTTATTTAGAAAGATAATGTAAAAGTGTGTGTTTGTGTGTTAGGGCTGTGCCATATATCATTCATGATAATACAGGTATCATTTTTTATAAGCTAAAAATTTGTCATATCATGATATTGACAACATTGCGGCATAATGATGTGTTAGTGCATTTTCATAAAACGCACAAGAAGAAATTAATCATGTCTGAAAGGAGGAATTAGCTCCTAAAAAAGGAGCTACCTCTGTTGTTTCGAAATGATTCAGCTACAAGGCTGCTACTTTAACTCCACTTTTAGATTTTTCTGTCACAGGAAGTACAACCAACTAACACTCCAGCTATGCTTGACTGAGTCAGCATCCTTTTCCTTTGTTTTGTGAGTCAAATCAGTTGATTGGCTCTCTTCCTCACATGACTTGTGACTTTCTTGGTTTCAGGTGTTTCTGCTTCAGGTGGCGAAACTAATTTGTTGTGTTTCCACCTTTAGCTGTTAGCCAGTTANGTGTTTCTGCTTCAGGTGGCGAAACTAATTTGTTGTGTTTCCACCTTTAGCTGTTAGCCAGTTAGCGTTGTAGCCAAACCATTTCCAAACAAACAAACAAAGGTAGCTCCTTTTTAGGAATTCATCAGGTGCTGGCATGCTTGTTTAGTTTAGTCTTCTTGCGCATGTTATGAAAATACATAAACACATCAAGGAGGTGCAATATTGTAAAGGTTGTGATCTGACAAATTTTTATCATATAAAAAATTATACATATTATTATAATGACATGATATGGCACAACTCTGATGGTGGATACAACATAACATCTTACATAATAATAGGAGACTGTGAATTTTGCGCTGATTTTGTCTACAATTTAAAAAAAAAAAAAAGATGACTTTTCAGTGCTTCAATTTTCTTTACCATTGATCCACATCTTGAATAAGGATTTCTCTATCATAAGCTGACTGAGCTGATATAATTGGTTGATATTTCCTTATCATACACCTTATCATACATCTATCATTAACAACATTTTTTTTTAAACCTGATATGCTCACGCTACATTGAGAATGGCTGTGGGTGCACTGACTCTTACATTAGCTAACTGGTGCTGTGGATTAATTACCTCAGTGCTAATTATCAGCTGACCTGCAGTGACATCAGCAGACAAAATATGCTGCCTTTTCAAAATAAATCAACACTTTGGGTTCAGAAAGATGGATCAGTATCAAAAGTAGATATACATGGAGAACCTCCTGAAGAAAAACCCTATGGTGTTTTTTTTTGATAAGTCAGATCTGCATGTAGCTGTATGTGTGCACTTGCAGATCATTAACATGTAATTAACTATGTATGTGGATGTTCTGCTTGTCTCTCAGCAGGCGTCGAAGTGCCAACTCCTTCAGCACGTCACCAGAAAACCCCGAGGCCCCATCAGGAGTCTGCGCAGAGGTTCGAGTCCCAACCACAGCGTTGCATATGTTCGTAAGTGTTTCAGATTTTTCATTTAGTATTTTCAGAAGGTCAGTGATGAACAGTAAAAGGTCTGATTACCCAGAAGCCTCTACCAGCCGCCCTCTGGCTCCCAGCAGCCACTGCTCTCTACTCCCATCCTGCTCTAGTAGTGCAGTGCTGGTCCCAGGAGCTGCTGACAGACAGGATATGACATCACAGACTGAGCCTGTACAGAGATCCTACTGGCTCACTGTGATGACTGACATCCAACAGAACCAATCAGAATGGAGCGTCGGGGTGCAGGAGGAGGAGAGGGGGCTGATCTCAAGTTTTCAAGCTGAGACCAAAATAAATTACATAAAAAGGATCAAAATGTTTATATCTTTTTTTTTAATAGCATTTAATGAGATTTGTGTGTGTGTTTGTGTTTGTGTTCAGGAAGCCCATGATGGTGAAGTGAATGCGGTGAAGTTCAGCCCTGGCTCTCGTCTCCTAGCAACAGGAGGGATGGACCGCCGGGTGAAGCTGTGGGAGGTGGCCTCTGGTGAGTCTCTGCTCTGTTGTGGAGATTTTTACGGACTTCAGTACATTTTCTCAGTCAGTTTTTATTCCTGAAATGTTCAACCTGTATTTGAACTCGGGTGTGAGAAGTGTTCTCTGGTTCACCAGCTACGCCCGTTTCACACAGTGATTGGCCAGGTGTGGTGAGGTATGAAAGTGCAGAGTGTTTTAATTTCTCTGTCAGACTTTGTTCTTTCAGTCACCACGTCTGCGCTCCATGGAGAGAGTTGGAAATGAAACTGTGCCCCGTAATCCCTATTTATAATTGAGTGGGGATCACAAAAACACACAGAAGACAGAATTCCTGTAATAACTCCTCTTCTCTCCTAAAATTAGAGTTTATCCTGTTATTCGTGTTTATATGATTAAATATGTCGAGATTACAAAAACAAAGATGTGCATAAACACACCACCCCCTCCTCTCTCTTTGATGGCGTCTTTTCCACCTTCCAGTGTGGATATTCTGAAAAGTTTAAAACAAGGTTGTCTCTTGACCTGATCTCCAACTAAGTTGGATGGGCTGGGTTGGATGAAGTGTAGTGTGGCCTTTAAGATTCATCTTCACACAGAAAACTAGTCTGGACTTAAGTATCTGGGTTGTGTGAAAACACCTTAATTCAGATCCCAAAATGTGTGACATAACCAAGTGACTTTTTAAAAACATTTACATTTATTTAATTCAGTTGTATTTTACATTTACATATACATGACTGACATTTACAGGCCTGATGGCAATCTCAGTGACAGGCTCAGTCGATAATAATTAATCCCAGATGTCTTTAATTAACTCAGTAAGAATATTCTCTAGAGACCTCCAGCTGTTTACAAAGCAGTTAGTGTGTACACTTTCCTTTTAACATGCTTACAATAACAAGACTTACCATCTGTTCCAGGTTTAGCGCTCCCATGATGCTGTAATGCTCAGTACACATCAGAAAACAAAATGGTTTGGGATGAAAAATTGAGAGACATCTTTGCTCTCTTTAAATCCCTACCACTACCACAAAAATGTAATTTTATCTTGAGGGTGGTGCCAGATGAAAGGCCATGTGACCTAAATCAAAAGGATTTTGCACAGTGGCCATTTTAGGACATCTGTAATAGTCAGGGTTTTCTGCATCCCAAAGTTGTTTCCAGCTGCAAGAGGACATTGTTTACTGTAAAGGAGGACATCTACTGGTGGAGTTCAGAATCTGCTTTCGCTAATTTCACTGTCTGACACGGCTCAGCTTTTATGAGTCTCAGCTGGACGATGGTGAAAGTTAGTGATGAACAGTAAAAAGTCTGATTACCCAGAATTCTCCCAACAGCCCCTGCTCTCTGCTCCCATCATGCTCCAGCAGTGCACTATTTGTCCCAGGAGCATGATGGGAGACAGGATATGACATCACAGACTGAGCCTGTACAGCAATCCTACTGGTTTGCTGTGATGACTGACATCCAACAGAACCAATCAGAATGGAGCATCGGGGTGCAGGAGAGGGAGCTGATTGCAAGTTTTTAAGCTGAGACTTTCACAGTCAGAACTCAGAATTGTGATTAGTGACTGAACGTATAATGTTAAATTGTTACTCTCTTGTGTGTGTGTGCGTGTGCATGTGTAGGTCGCTGTGAGCCTAAAGGAGCTCTGACCGGCAGTAATGCAGGAATCACCAGCATTGAGTTTGACAGCGCTGTAAGTTCAAACTCGCTTCAGTTCAGCAGTTCCATCAGTTAGCATAAAGAGGGCACAACAGTTTGACAGCTTGGCCCCAGTCATTTTAATGGTACATACATTTTAAAGTTTAATATTTTGGAAAGTATGAAAGATATGAAAATTCTGTGTTAATCCAGTAATGTCCTAAGGAAAGTGAACATTCTGAAGTTTGAGGTTTCTAGGTTGAAGTAGTTGAGTGCCAAAAAAAAAAAGTGGCCAGAATTAGAATTGCAAAGAGTGAAAACACGGAGTTGAGCACAATGCAGTCATGATATAGAGTTTTCAGATGTTGTACCCTCATTCTGCTTCAATGATTCCTGACTAAAGTGTGTTGTGTTGTCAGGGCTCGTACCTGCTCGCCGCCTCCAATGACTTCGCCAGTCGGATCTGGACTGTAGACGACTACAGACTGAGGGTNCCTGCTCGCCGCCTCCAATGACTTCGCCAGTCGGATCTGGACTGTAGACGACTACAGACTGAGGGTGAGTCAGCACTGATTATCCTGTTCTACCTGAACACACAGACGAACAATATGTAGACGTGATTCTCTTTCAAATCAGGCTCCTCTGGTCAGTGATGCCATGTAAAAGGTCTGAAGCTCGGGTCCCTCCACAGCGGCCATTTTGGCTCCCAGCAGCCCCTGCTCTCATCCCATCCTGCTCAAGTGATGCAGTGCTGGTTCCAGAAGCTGCTGACAAACAGGATGTAACATCACATTCTGAGTTAGTACAGAGATCCTACTGGCTCAGTGTGATGATGGACATCCAACAGAGAACCAATCAGCAAGGAGCGTCAGGCTGTGGGGCGGGGCTGGGCTGCTGATCTCACAATTTTACTGAGACCCCAAAGAAATCGCTGAAATAGATTATAAAAGTTACGTCAAAGGAAATGTGTGTCGGTGGGTTTGATGTTAATGTGTGTGTGTTTTTTTGTTTTTTTTTTTGTTTTGTTTTTCTCTCCTCTCTCCTCCAGCACACACTAACAGGCCACAGTGGGAAGGTGCTGTCCGCTCGCTTCCTATTGGACAATGCTCGCATCGTTTCTGGGAGCTACGACCGAACACTAAAATTGTGGGACCTCCGCAGCAAAGTCTGTATGTGATTGGTTTTTGGGTTTGAATTGTAAAAGTTTTCATTGACAAGGTGCCTGAGGGTTCTGGAAGAATCTACAGGATTGGTTTCACCCCTTATCCTCTTGATCTATGTTGGCCTATAGCTGATACAAACAAGTCACAAGAACCATTCCACTGCTTTTATTCTCTGAGTTACTCACCTGCCTTTTGTCTCTGCAGGTATGAAGACAGTGTTTGCTGGTTCCAGTTGCAACGACATTGTCTGCACAGAACAGTGTGTCATGAGTGGACACTTTGATAAAAAAGTTCGCTTCTGGGACATAAGGTGAGATGTCTTTTCAAAATAAAAGCCCAGTCAAGTCCTGTGAAAAATTAGGCTTTAAAACATTAAATATGTATTTGGGGGAAAAAAATATAACATGAATGCTGGCTTGTGAATGTTCATCTCAATTTATCCAGATGTTTAGGCTAAGGCTGGTTTATTTGTATCAGTGAACGCACAGAAATTGTGACCTCTGAGGGTCACTCGCAAGGTCGTGCACTTCTTGAAATTTGAAACGATGCGATGGCACCCTGCCTGATAATGTGCCTTCATCAATGATTGGCCAAGCAAAGAGGCGGGGAAGAAGGGTTAGGGTTAGCCACGCCCATCACTGTGGCAGGCCTGCCCACAGTGGAATGCAGCTGTGGTTGATTACTGATCTTAAGCATCTGGTAGGAACCCTGTGGGGGACACATAATTACTGAAAATATTTGTACTAATAATTGTAGTACTATCAATTTAGGATAAGGTGGCTTCAATAAAAGACTGATGTTAACACGTTTCCATATCAAAGGTGGTGACAGACATAAAGCTGTTTGGATCCATCAGGATTCAACAAAATATTCTCCTACATCCTAAAAAAACTTTGGTCTGATGTTTCACTGGCTTGGAGAAACTCACTTGGCCTCTAGAAGCTCATGGTAATATTTGACTGAGTGGACTTTCAGCAGAGTACAACCAATCAAACGATCTTTTCATGTCTAAACATCTCCGTTTTTTGTACGTGAGCTGACGTCTGATGTTGTTGTGCTGATAAGACGGCAGCAGTAACAGTGTGTTTGTTGTGTTCAGAGCGGAGAGCATAGTGAGAGAGCTGGAGCTGCTGGGCAGAGTGACGTCTCTGGATTTGAACCACGATCGAACAGAGCTGCTGACTTGCTCAAGAGACGACCTGGTCAAGATCATCGACCTGCGCACCAACGCTGTCAGACAGACCTTCAGGTGTGCATTTTATTATGTTACAAGTCTGTTTAACCAGGCAGTCCCCAACAAGGTCATTAACCTGAGCACCAGTGCTGTCAGCACCCTCAGGTTTGGTCATACAGGGTATGGTGTATGGTGCCGTTCCTGTTTAACAAGAGTCTACAGGGTGTTTTCAGATTTGTAGATCATTTGCTCTGGTCTGAATCAGGGATTAAATTGTTCCAGTGCTGCATTTACCACTTGGTTTAGTTCAGTTTCAGACAAGAAAACATTCAATCAAGCCAAAATATATCAGCAAAAGTCAAGTGAGAACATTCTCTTTGTTCATTGGTCAGAAATATCTGGGGGCAGGAGAAAGAAAATCAAAACAGGAAAAAGCTTACTGTGGCGGGAAAACTAAACATGGAACAAACATGGAATGTGGGTACTTTCATAGTCATAGTCATTATTTGGTCCATAAACCAAGAAAACTATGACAGCAGAAGCTGAATTTGACTTCAAGACAACGTGTGGAAACCATGTTGCTTCACATAAATGAAGACGACGTGCTCGTGCTGCCTTCAGATGCTGAACAGGAGAATGGAGCTCATACCGAGAACATACAACCACACGCTAACCTTCAACATGTTCATCTGAACACGTCTTAGTTTAGATTGATGTGTTCCCACTTTTTCACAGCATCTGTTTGATTTGTTAATCAAAAGTGGAGTTTACTAAAGATTAACCACACACACCAAGCATGTCTGCTTCTAATCAATCAATAGATCAATAGATTGCTAGATTGATTTGAAAGTAGTTCCGATCATTTTTAGACCACAAACTGTTACAAACCAGACCAAAACCACTTCCTTAAAGCGGTGTCAATGTGGCTTTTTTTTTTTTTTTTTTTNTTTTTTTTTTTTTTTTTTGGTCCACATCTGGGTACGATTGCTGTGTTCAGACTTGCACAAACAAACCGTATTGAAGAGGGAAATGAACCCAAGCCTGACTAATAGACCAAGCCACGTAGGTTCATCAGAATCACCTTCAGATGTTAATGATTCTGTTTGACCAGGTAACATCCCAGACAAGGTTGTTTACCTGAGTGGTTGTGGCACAGATCGTTTACATCGCTCATGTGGACATAGCAGAAAAGTGTCATATTTTATCACGAGTCAGAATGGCAGGACAAGTCTAATCTTTGTGTTTAGCTGATGGGCACAATGGTAGATATCCCATGTACTGTATATGATATGAATGTGCCCCAAAGCAGATATGAGTCAGTGAATGAGGACCAAAACAACCAGAACTATCTCTTTGGCCATATTTGTTGTGCTGTGTGAAATACATCAGTCTCGTGAGAAAACAAGCTGCTGCATCATTTCACCTGATTCCTTTCATGTAGGAAAATCAAACTTTTATTTGTGTTTAGTGCTCAGGGCTTCAAGTGTGGAGCCGACTGGACCCGAGTCACCTTCAGGTCAGTTCAGCTCAGTTTGACCATCTATTCCAAAATTTCTTTATTAACAATTGGGTTAACAATTGACTGTCTTCTCAAAGGAGAAGTCATAAAGTCAGTTGATTAAAATGTGTTATTTCATTGAACCTGAATGAAGTTGTGGTTTGTTGTATTCAGCCCTGATGGCAGCTACGTGGCCGGAGGATCAGCTGATGGAACGCTGTACATCTGGAATGTGCTGACGGGGAAAGTGGACCGAACCTTGGACAGAAACCATGGGTAAATAAACAGTGATGCTTGTGGAACCTTTAGTTCCAGCTAAATTAGGAACTACTTTTCCCAAAGCAGAACCTGGAGTGTGGTTCCTACAGCAAGTTCCTTGCTCACATTCCCACCAGGAAATGTGTTTAGTGTCTAACTAATCAGCGATGTTCGGTCTTATCACCCAGCAGCTCCTGAAACATTAGAGAGAACCTACCCTAGAGGAGGAGCTAAAAATGGTTCAGCAACTATAGTTCTAGATACAAAATGGGTCCAGGTTCCTTTGTGCAAAAGAAAAGAGTTCCTGAAAATGTTGTTGAAGTCCTGAAATCGTTCTGAGTTCCTGAAGACGTTCCTGTAGTGTGAAGGGCATTAAAGTTGAACCAGCTGGGATGAGTTTAACCTTCAGTGGTTCTGAAAGTTTAAACCAACCAGACCTGGGAAATTAAAGTCTCTTTAACAGGGATGAACGATGGCTGGCGGGTTTGATGGAGTACACTGTGTAGCAGCACAGATCATCAAAAATCACGGCCTCCATGAGCCAGTCAGCACGATTCTCTATTTCTGAGGTTAAATGTTCTGAGATCTGTACCAGCTGGATTTAGTCAAGTTTGATTTGATCTGAATGCTTACATTCAGATCATGTGCTTGTAGTTAGTGTATTGACATTCTGACATTGTTGCATTTATCCTGTTTGCATGCGCTGTTGGAAATATATTTACAAGGTTTTGTGCCATTGAGCATCCAAAAGAAGTCACAATTACCAGTGACTGGAAACTGTGATAGTAGTCCTGTTGTCATGTTTTAGGGATGTCATTAAAGCACAATGGATGCATTTGCGAATAATTTGCAAAACAAAAAAAAAAACTTGCTTTCAAGGAAGGCGACATTAGCATGCCTGTGTTAACTTCGAACCTTTTAATGTTATCTTGTTAGCATAATCACATACAATGTTATAATGTAAACATGTACATTAAGCATGTGACATGCTAACATTAGTGTGCTAAAATGTTAGAATGCATGTTGTTTTTCAGATTAAACATCTTAAAACTAAGAGAACTGTGCAGCAAATAAGTGAACACTGGAGCAATAGTCAGCATTACTTAGCATTAGCAAAACCAATATTTTTCAAATGCCTATTATTTTCCAAAAGCCAAAGAGATTCAGTCACCAGTGATTCGAAACCAGATAATATTTAGATGTTTTTGGTTTTTTTTTTTTACTGATGAAGATCCAGATGTGCACTAAAGGTTTCTAAATATTTTGTGATAAAGATATGGATAGGCTACTTTAGGTTCATGAGTGAGTGACTTGGAAATGTAACACAAAGTTAACTGTTAGCTATTCTTGATGTTTGCAGCTCTGCCATAAACTCGGTGTCCTGGTCGCCATCGGGAACCTTTGTCGTCAGTGTGGAGAAGGGCAGCAAGGCCGTGCTCTGGTCTGACATGTGATTGACTGATTTTTCTCAGCCCAACACCAGTGGACCGGGGATTCACCCCTCTGTGGGCAGGGCCATCCTGTCAGGTGCTGAACAATGAAATGTTGGAGGAGACGTTCATCCTCATTCACAGCTCGGCTGATGTTTTTGAACGCAACATCGCTGCTTTCACTGCGACCAGATGATGGTGGACATTTTGTGTCCGTCATGTGGAACCAGATGGACTGAACAGCCGTGCCCAGATTTAGGAAAACGGTTTAAATTAATCAGACTGAAACTGTTTACATGTTGATATACCTAAATCTATCAAAGGAAATCATTGTCTGAACTGCTTCTGACACATTATGTTGATTTAAACATAAAATGGCTTGAATCAGATGTTTAAGTTTTATCTGTTTGGATTTAGAGGCTTTTATGTGTTATCTTTTAGTTTGCATTTTAACCTGCTGCACAGGCCTCCGACATTAAACTGCCCCGTTATCTTCCATTCAACCATGAATTTAAATTTTTCTGTTACATGAGACCTCCAGTCACTGGTTATTGATTATAGAAGTTAATAAACTGTTACTAGCTGCTTCAATACGCAAGCAACTTAATGGTAAAATCTGTTCAGCTTCAAAAGAACAGAAAAGTTAACAGCATGATTCTTCCTCTCACATCAGAAAAGCCATTCCAGACTCATTCATAGAGCTTCAGACTCATTCAGAGACATTCGGACTCATTCGGATGGCTTTGGACTGATTCAGTCAGCTTCCAGCACGTTCAGACATATTTGGATAGCTTGCTTCAAACACCTTCTCAGACGGCCTCAGACACTTGAAGATTCATTGACAACTTTTGACACATTCAGACACTTTTGGGACAGCTTCAGACATTCATACGGCTTCAGACATATTTGGACACAGTTGGACACATCTGGAGAAGCTTCAGACACATTTGGACAGCTTCAGACTGCCTCAACTATGTGTGGAGAAAATCCGTGCAGTAAGACTTTAAATTTCTGATGTAATAATCTGTAAAACAGCAGACATTTTGAACGCTGTGTTACTAACTGTGGTTAGTGGGATTAAACATGTGGTGGGATTAAACACGGATATTTTCTCAGCCTGCTGTTCCATTCCGTTTGAGCAGTTGATGGTGTTTTGGAGATAAAAGAATTTCCTGCTGTGTTAATCTTCTAAAGTCTCCAGCAGGTGTCACTCTGAGCTGGAGCCATTTTTACCCCAGCTGTCGTCCTGCAGCTTCACAGTAAAACAGATTTCCACTCATCATTCAGCATGAAGAGAAACGATATACTGAGGTGTACAGTCTTACCAGAAGCAAGAAAATAAAAAACTTCAACATGATTTGATTTGTACCTTCTTCAGCAATATATTGTGATCTGACTAGAGTAAATACAGATTTTATTGGAGTTTTTCTGATAAATGTTGCACCGTGTAGTCCTGGTGGGTTTGTGTACTGGACACAGTCCTGATGGAGTTACAAATAAAACATACAATAATTTGAGACTACTAAATCAACTAAGAATTTACCAGTAATCAAATTACCCTTAATTACATTGCTGTTGATCATGATTGTTATTGTTATATGATGTTATCTCGTGTGTGCGTGCGTGCACGCAGCTCTGTAGGTCTAAGCTGATAAACATCTCAGTGTCAGACTCAGCAGGTTTGTGTGCTGACATCAGCAGCTTAAAGAGCAACACACACACACAGGGACGGAGTGTGTGTGTGGCTTTAAAGCACTTCAGCAGGATTTCACTGTGCACACAGAGCAAACATCCGAACTGCTGCAACTCATGTTGAGCTTGTTTGTTTGGCTAAAATTATCACAACCTTAATCCCCCAAAACTGAACCAGAAATAAGTGGAGGTAGTTTAATAAAGTAAAAATAAAAATCTAAGACTTAAGTTAACAAGACTAACAGTCCATATCTTGTTTATGCTCATTCATTCCCAGCTGAGAACTCAATTGTTGGATGGATAAAAAATCCAACAGTTTTGGATAGTAACAGTTTATCCTGAGGATGGTGCCAGAACAAAGGCCATGTTGTTACCTAAATCCACAGGGCTTAATGCTGTGATCCATTGTACTCAGAACTCTGAAAACATACATCTCCCACATGAAAAAGTGAAATGCAAGTCACTCAACTTGGAAATCCCAGTCGGAAACTCGGGCAAGATCCACCTAAACGCACCTGACGTCACAGCAATATAGCGGCACACGTGAACAGTCAGATTTAATCTCTGCATCATTTTGTAGTTGATAAAACTTGATTTGACTTGATATGTAGCTGTTGTTTTAGATATTTAGAGGACTACCAGGCTTGCCATATAAATATGAACCTCAACGTTTTTCTATAAGCTATAAGTTTTTTCTATAAGCACAAGTACTGGAGCATGTTTAGACTGAAACTCAGGAGAATCAGCTCTGAACTTTGAACCAGAGTTCAGTCTATCGCAGCATCATTCTGTCAGTGGGCATTGTGGGACATCACACTCAGCTTGTCAGCTGGGCTCAACTTTCATCACATGGAACTCGGATTTTTCCGAGCTCCTACTTGAAAAAACGGCACGGCACTTGAAGTCGGAGCTCCGGCACCAAAACTAATGCTGCATTCCAGTTACCTTGGAAATCGGATTTTTCCCAGTCATAACTTCTGACCTCAAACCGTTCCAGCCAAATGTAAACAAAAAAGCATGGCTGAACACCAATAAATACTGTAAGATTACGTAAACTTAGTAATAAATGCTAACTAAAGTAGACTACAGGACTGTTTGGTTAGATTGTGTTATCACCCACTGCTGCCATGTTGAGTGACGTCATACTCGTGAAGTCGGGGTATATAATTTTGGTCCGAGTTTTCCAGTCGTAGCTCCGACTTTTGTTCCACAGACAGACCTCGGAACTCGAATTTTTCAGACTTCCTACTTGGAAAATGCGTTGGAACGGCACTTGAAGTCGGAGCTCCGACTGGGAAACTAGAACTAAACTGGACTGGGAAATATGACGTAACATAGGGACGCTCGTCGAAGTGAGCTTTGTGAATGTAAATAATCAGCTAACAGCCGAATAAAGTATTTTTCCTTGCGTGACATTGAAATATAAAGGTCAAACTATATCGCCAAGTTAACTATAGTGTATAATAACATTGACACTTAAGTGTAATTAATTTCAGAACATTTACTTCTCTGCACAAATGTTTTACTGTGATTAATATCACAGTGGGTGATATTAACACAATCCAACCAAAATACTGTGATTAATATCTTTGTAAACACAACCCAACCAAACAGTCCTGTAGCCTAACTTTAGTTTATTAGCATTTATTGCTAAGTTTATTTAATCTTATGTATTTATGCTTTTTAGTTTACATTTGGCTGGAATGGTTTGAGGTCGGAAGTCGGAAATCCTGACTTCCCACTGTAACTGAAACGCAGCATCAGCCTGTTAACATTCTGACATTGTTAGGTTTATTCTGCCTGCATGTGCTATGTATTGTTTTTACAAGTTGCGTGTGGATGAGCACCCAAAAGAAGTTGCACTTATCAACAAGGAAACTTGGAAACTTTCCTGTGATAGCTGCCATGTAACCACATGTTAGGGATGCCGTTAAAGCATATGGTATTCCTGTTGTTGAAGGATAAAATACATCTGACCTCCTTGCGTTTGTAAATAATTTGCTACCCAGGAAGGCAGCATTAGCATGTTAGCACGCTAACACTGAATGTGTATATTTTAAAGTTACCCTATTTTATGAGCACGCTTACCGGTACATTAAGCTCATGATATGCTAACATCAGATATTATGTTGTCATCACATTAGCATGCTGTTAGCAATAAACTTAAAGCACAACTAGGCCTGATTTGAATTTAGGCTTTATTTTTTGTTACTTTGTATGTCATAAACTAAAATGCACATGTATACATTTTGATATGCTGGTGGCACAAGATAAAAATAAAAAAGCCCAGATGACAAATATAAGCTGAATGTAGGAGTATTATTATTATTATTATTATTATTATTTAAATTACTTTTATATCTGCAGATGGAAATTAGCCAGCGGCTTGACCTGCTAAAAGCTTCTCACAGTTTCTTTTTTTATACATGATCCCTGAAAAAATATGAGAAGATGAAGAAGTTTGTTGTATGTGATCTGTGTATGTCTATTTATTATTTCATTGTTTCATACTCTTTATTTTGCTGTCTCTTGTCTAACATGATGATCTAAAGTGACTTATTTAAATAAAGCAAAAAAGAGAAATAAGGTAAGAGATAAAAGACGAAGCTGAAATAATAAAATATTGTTGTGTTTATTTGTTCAGGATTAACTGTATTTGTAATGATTAGCAGGCTGATGGACAGCTTACAGCTTGGTGTGTGTGTGTGTGTGTGTGTGTGTGTGTGTGTGTGTGTGTGTGTGTATAAATGCAGCTCTGTAAATCTGATTAGCTGCTTTAAATCTTCTTTTGTCCTCCATCTGAACACATCAGGTCAGTTTATCTGTTTATCTTTGCTATCCAGAAATAAAACTATATTTTAAAAATTAGTTTAACTAATTTTTCAAACATCTGAAAATTTTTCTTAAAAATAATGTTTTCTTGTCTCTGCTTTAGTAGCCGTGCAACTGATGTACTGACTTTTTTTTTTTTTTTTTTNTTTTTTTTTTTTTTTTTGGCTGAAGTAATGTTTCACAACATGTTTATTTAAAATCAGTCATTAACTAAATTCTTTTCCCCATTGCTATTATAATTATTAAATATTTAATCATCAAGTATTTCAGCAGGTTATTAATGGTAAGCAAAGTTAAAATTCTTCTGTGATTAACCCTCTAGAGTTGGAGCCTTTCCTCGTTTTTGCAGATTGTGATGGACATAAACATGACAGTCAAATGTCGAAAATTATTGTCCTGTCCGATAAAGGATTTTTTCCACAATTCAGTTTTAGGTAATAAAAATTCAATGAAAAGTAAAGCTGCAAAAAAATGACATTCAAGTCCAAAGAGGTACAAAAAAAAAAAAGAAAAAGTTAGCTCGCTCCTGCGCTAATAATCCATAAAAACACATTTCAGATAGATTCCAGTTTCCTAATAACTTAAAGGATCATATTGGTGGTTTTGCATGTTTGAACCCAATAAATGCAACCCACATACATGTTACGTTACTGACAACCATTTTCCAAAACATACCACTGGAGCGGTAAATATTAAAATTGTTTTTCCTACCTTCCAGACTATCATAAGTTTCAGTTTATTCCAGTACACTATAAAAAAATCTACTTATAGAGACTTGAAACCTGGGATAAATAATCCATTACAGCAGGCACAAAATTTATTAAACTTTTTGTCAGTTACTTAATTTGACCAATCCAACATAGGGCTACACGGAAGAAAATATATGTCTCCGACTCCGCCAGGGAATATAGTCCCAGGAGAAAACAACTTTTACTGAGAAATTAAAATGACCATGCCTTCTACATTCAGACGTACATGTTGACAGGTAAAACATTGAGTTTTAAGGTGGGTGTATCAGCTGAATAGCTGATTTTGAAAGATTACAGGATCTGGTGAAATAATAGAAAAACTAAGATAGGGTTTTATGGATAGCATTTATTGAGATTAAACATGCAAAATCTCCAGTATGTTCCTTTAAAATATCTTAGAATTCATGCAGACTTACTCTGTGCTTTATAGGTTTAAGTCATTTTGCAAGTTGTTCCAGGTAGCAGGAGGCAGCACACCTGAATGCTGTTTAACCCACTGCAGTCTGAACAGCACAGTGAACAGGAAGTAAGCCTGAGGTCTTAAATACATAAAATCTGAAGCTAAATAAGTTTAATGGTGTTGGTGTGGAGAACTAGACAGTGTGTTAACAGCAGCAGAGCTTGGTTTGATTCTCACTGGAATCAGTAGTACCTATCACTCTTTCACATAACCACAAATACTTTGACTCATAAAACCAAGTTGTCATTTCTGTGTAATTCTCTGCTGCAGGTTGTGACACTAATAAATCATCATGAGTCCCAAACATGTCGTCTTTAAGAAAGTCTCCAGGGACAAGTCGGTAAGTACTTCAAAACCAGTTAGAATACTGGTCGTAGCTGTGATAGCACTGGTGGTAGTAGCATCTTGTTAACACTCTGAGAGTGCATACTGTACCCCGCCTCACTGTAAAAGCCTCAGCATTTGTCACCTGAAAATTACCTGTATTTATGTCAAACATTTTATCAAGTTTCCACATTTTATGCCAGCAAATCAAATTTTCATTGTCAAAATCTGTTGAAATTGGCCCATTTGCATTGATTAGGCAAAAAACCTCTTTTGGATCCTGGATCCAGAATGTGATCTGGATCACCTCTAAAATTTAAAAACATCTTCATCTTGACATTATCTATCTTCTAACCCATTTTCTTAAAACTCAATCCATAACTTTTAGAGATATTTTGATAGCAAACAAACAAATAATTCCTTATTCTAGATCCTGTGTGATCCAGAATATGATCTGGATCACCACCAAAATAAACAGCTCTTATTTTTGTTAAAAAATTAGCCACCATGCCTAAATTTCATTGAAATTGTCCAATTAGCTTTTATTTTATAGGTTAAAAACATCTTCTGGATCACCTCCAAAATATGTCTTCCTCTTGACGTTATCGATCCCCCCAAATTTCTTCCAAATCCGTTTGTAATGTTTTCAGATATCCTGCTAACAAACAGACAAACACCGGTGATCACATACTGTAACCTCCTTGGCTGAGGTAATTAATCATTGCTCATGATGTGTCAGCTTGTTATCATGGTTTGAAGCATTCTGTGTGTTTCAGGTGTCCGTTTACATGGCAAAGAGGGACTTCGTGGATCACTGTGACTTCGTGGATCCAGTCAGTGAGTTTTGACAGAAACAATCAGATATTATCAGCTCACCAGATGTTTTGTGAGCTGCATTTTCTATTTAATTTGCACATTTATATTTAACAATTATTTCTCCAAAATTAGGTTCTTTTTTTTGTCATTTCTTTCTGTTTCCATCTATAATTTATATGTTCATTTAAAGAAAGTAAATTTAGTTTCTTTACATAAACATTTATGATTCATTAAAGAAATAATCCAACATCAGAGGAAGAAGATGAAAATCACAGGACATCTGTGTAGACTTTGTTTATTCTCTCTCTCTCTCTCTCTCTCTCTCTCTCTCTCTCTCTTTCTCAGATGGGGTTGTATTGATCGACCCGGTGCAGTTGAAAGGAAAAAAAGGTTTGTGTTAGTGATTAGGATGCTCATGATCAGCGGTATAGTTGCAGAGGGTGGCCTGTGGTGGCCATGGCACCATAGACAAAAGCCTGGCCACCCCAGCGGCCACCACACACAGTATTGACTCTCAGGTCTCTAATTTTTTAATTTATTTGAATATTTATTATCGCGCGGAACCATTTCTTCCCTGCCGCCGCAGCACTCAGGACTTTATATAGGAGCACACATATCCATGTGCTCTGCTGCCCCTCCCCTCTCCCATCCTACAGCCAGTTCATCACAGACAGACCAGCGTTCAGCAAACTGATGTTTGTTCAAATTTCAGCAAAGCAGATATGAATGTGATTGGAGTGACTGAAAAGTACTAATATTGTGTTTTCATGGGCCCGCAGTGTACGTGATCCTGTCATGTACTTTCCGGTATGGTCGTGAGGACATGGATGTGATGGGCGTGGCCTTCAAGCGGGACATCTTCCTGGTGACCCGTCAGGTTTTCCCTGAGATGCAGGATAAAGAGAAGCTGACACACACCAGGATCCAGGAGAAGCTGCTCCGCAAGCTGGGGCACAACGCCTTCCCCTTCTTCTTTGAGGTGACCAGACCACGACTGCCACGCTTCCTGAACATACAAACATAAACAATGTGACATAAGACACAAGATTTTATAGTTTAGTCGATGTGAGTTCTTATTTTTTTTCTGGTTCCAGTTTCCAGATAACCTGCCGTGTTCCGTCACCATGCAGCCCGGACCATCTGACGAGGGGAAGGTGAACACATCATGACACGCTCAATCCAAAAGTTAAAGATAGATTCACAGCAGCATATCAACATTCAACCTGTGTGTGTGTGTCTGTGTGTGTGTGAGCAGAAATGTGCGGAGAAGTTTGAAGTAAAAGTTTTCTGTGCTGAGAATCATGATGACAAGATCAACAAACAGTGAGTTCACATAATGTTACAGGAGTTTATGATATGCTGTAAACATTGTAAACACTGTATTGTTTTAATTTTTGTATTCCTCTCTCTCTCTCTCTCTCTCTCTTTCTTTCTTTCTTTCTTTCTGTGCAGGAGTTCAGTTCATCTCTCCATCCGTAAGATCCAGTTCAGTCCAGAGGACAGTAAAGTGGTTCCAGTCGCAGAAACGACCTTTGAGTTCCTGCTGTCTGATAAACCGCTGCATGTCAAACTCAGCCTGTTGAAAGAGGTCAGCCAGGAAAGACAGACAAACAGACATTTTTTGTCTCTCTTCCTGTCTCTCAGACTGTCTCTCTGTCTGTTTCTCAGTCTGTCTAGTTCTCTGTCTCTCGGAGTGTCTCTCTCTCTCTCTCTCTCTGTCTGTCTCTCTGTCGTGTCTTTGTCTCTCTGACTTTCTCTGTCTGTCCCTGTTTCTTTCTTTCTTTCTTTCTTTCTTTCTTTCTTTCTTTCTTTCTTTCTCTCTCTCTGTCTTTGGCTCTCTGTCTCTTTGTTCTTTGTTTACCTCTCTGTCTCTTGGTCTCTCTGTCCTGTCTTTGTGTCTCTGACTGTCTCTCTGTCTCTCTGCCTTTGTCTGTCTGTCTATCTGTCTGTTTCTCTGCCTCTCTGTCCCCGTCTGTCTCCTGTCTGCAGATCTTCTACCATGGTGAACCAGTCAAAGCGACTGTTGAGATCACCAACTCGTCCGGCCGGAACATCAAAGACATCAGCTTGTCAGGTGACATCATACATGTTTTTTTAACATGTCTGAGTTACATGATGTCATATAAGAGTGCACGAGTGCACATATATGTATGTGATATATATGTTATGCTGTATTTAACCAAATCACACCTGTGTTGGTATCTGATGTCCAGCCCTGTAGTGTGATAATCTGCTGCTTTTATACAACCAACAGTAATCAGGTTTTTAACTTAATTTTGTAAATTGCAATTTAAAATTGAGTTTCTGCATCAAACTTCTTACAAAATTTCTATGTTCTTTAACTTATCTAAACAAAAGATTCAAAAGGTCTTTTTTTCTGTCTGAATGTCTAAATGTCCGAACATCTGAATGTCTAAACGTCTAAATGTCTGCATGTATGAATGTCTGAAGTCTAAATCCTAAACATCTGAATGTCTGTCTTCAGTTGAACAGGTGACCAATGTTGTTCTTTACTCCAACGATAAGTATGTCAAATCAGTGGCCAGAGAAGACAGTGCGTAAGTATCACTCTTTATTTCTCTGTCTTCAGCTTTTTAAGACACATTTTCATCTTTGATCCTCCAATAGAATTGCCTTTCCTCAATAAAATGCATTTAACATCACCATTGTACAGTATAACCTACTGATTAATGATATCAGGATGTTAAAAGTTGTGAAGCTGGATGTGTGTCCTTTTATTCCTAGAGACACGGTGCCTTCAGGGACCAGTCTGAAAAAGGAGTTCAGTCTTTACCCTCTGCTGGCTTACAACAAGGAGAGGAGAGGAATCGCTCTGGATGGACGACTCAAACATGAAGACACCAACCTGGCTTCATCCAGCATGTAAGTGAGCTGGTTAGGTCACTTGTGAGTCATCAAAGTCAAATGCGAGTGAGTGGGGTCACATGACTTGAACATGAGGCGGAGTTCCATGTTGGTCATTGAGGTCACATGTAAGTAGAGTTGTTGGTCAATGAGAGCACGTGTGAGTCACAGTTGTTAGTTGAGAGTCATTGGGGTCATATGTGAGTTGTTAAGGTTCAGTGAGGCATTGAGGTTAAATAGAAGTTGAGGTCACAAGAGTCATTGAGATCACAGGAGAATTTCTCAGGTCATGAGATTCATTGAGGTTTCTCATGATGTTGTGTTAAGATGTTTCATATGAGTTTTCATGGCAGACCTTGAAGCTACGTGTAAATTATTGAGGCATTGAGGTCACGTTGGTCATCAAAGCCTCGCGTGAGTTGTTTAAGTTGAACATGAGTCATTGAAGTCAGGTGAGAGTCAAGACAGCATGTGAATTGGTGAGGATGTGAGTTGCATGAAAGTTGAGGTGCTAAAAAATAGGACAGATAGAGATTTGTTGAGGTTGCATGTGAGTCACTAAAGTTTTGTGAGCGTCCATCACATAAAAATCCTTCAGGTTACATGAGAGTCCTTAGGGTCACATGCAATTTCAGTTTAGATCTTTGGCCTTGAGTTCTGCATGATAGTCAGTGAGGTCTCATGAGAATCGATGAGGTTGCATCAGAGTCACTGAGGTCTCATGAGAGTTGTTTATGTCTAATGAAAGTCACTGGGGTTGGTATGTGAGTTCAGATTTCATCTTTGTCCTTGAAGTGGCATGAGAGTTTCTATAAAAGCATCTGAGTTTTCAAAGTTCATCAAAGCATCTGAGTGAGTCTTCAGATGTTCTCTGATTTCTGCATCTGATCTCATACAGGACTCGATCATTGTCGAACATGCAGATATAATGATCAACTCTCTCTCTCTCTCTCTCTCNCCCCCCCAGTGTAAAGCAGGAGGTATTGAGGGAGGTTCAGGGGATCCTAGTCTCCTATAAGGTGGTGGTGAGGATGATTGCGTCTGGGTGAGTCTGAATGCAAACAGAGCCAAGTTCAAGTTTCAGTTTGTACGTTGATTTCCCCCATCCTCATCAGTTTGTTTCAGTTCATTTCTCTGTAAATCCACTTTCAGAGACGTAAAACTCACTAAAGGTGAACAAGCAGTTAACATTTCTTTCTTTCTTTCTTTCTTTCTTTCTTTCAAGAAAAAAAACTTGGACATCTGAGTTTTAAAAGTTGGATGCTGAACAGCAACATTTTTAACATGAAAAACAGACATTAGCATTTTCACAGTGCCGATGTTTGAGTATTTACTTTCATCAAACAGCTCATCAATGCTTTTTTTTTTACATTGTTTTCCTGTTAGTTTTTACATATTGTAAATTCCATGGATGCAGCTCCAAGTAATAAAGATGACCACATGATAACTACGATGGATTATTTATCTGCTACAGCTTTTTTTCACACTTACTTGGTTTGGTCCAGTTCAGTCAGATCAGGGTTCGTTTCATCCCTCGGTATGATTTGTTTTTGTTCTGATCATGATCTGCAACTAACTTCTGAACCAATATCAATCTATTGATTGATCTAGAAGCAGAGATGTCTGCGATAGTATGGGTAACATCATTTCTGAGCAATGAGCAGAGGAAGAGTTCTCACATGACTTTTGCTATATTTTGGTTTGACTGGATGTTTTTCTGTGTGAAATTGAACCAAACCAAGTGATAAATGCAGCGTTGGAACAATTTAGTCCCTGATTCAGACCAAAGCAAACGATCTACAGATCTGAAACCACCCTCAGTCTCTGTAGGTTGATTATCATAGAAATGAACTGAAATAGCAGAAAATGTAATACAAAGTTTAGATTTTTAGGCTAAATATGCAAGCTCAGCAGTATGGTCCTTAAAGGAAACTGTCTAACGAGACAAATCTTTACTTAACCTCCTGTTTCATCTCATTCTGTCCTCTGCTCCATGTTTGATGTGATCAGGACTGTTGGATCAAGGTAAGACCACCAAACCTTCCAGTAGCTCCGACTCATCCTCCCCATGTCTGTGGATCATAATGTAAAAACGTGTGTGTATGTGTGTGTGTGTGTGTGTGTGTGTGTGTGTGTGTGTGTGTGTGTGTGTGTGTGTTACAGTGAGGTCTCTCTGGAGGTTCCATTCAAACTGATGCATCCTAAACCTGAACCAGGTACAATCTTTCTTTTTCTTCACAGTACAAATGTGAACATTTTCAGCTAAAATTTATTTGTTTATTCACCTGATATAAACTTTTGTCTCTCTGGTTTAAACTCATTAAGCCGTCAAAGATGAATAAATAATTTTCAATCCAAGTGTTACCTTGACTACGTGGCCTCAGGCTTCTCTGCCATTTGATCTGAGAAAAATAAATATATTAGAAAAAAAATACATGTATGATTATATTGTATTGATGGTAGTTTTTTCCAGAGTAAAGTCTTCTTTTAATCCTCATCAAGTTTTCTTTGAACCCTTTGGAGCATTGAGAAATTTGACGTTTCATTAAATTCGTCACCTAAAAAGCTGCACTGTAAAAAAAAATCTTTGAAAATTTTGTGAAAATATTTTGGCAAAATCTGGACATTTCTGATAAACTACAAAAACCATTTTAGTGTTTCTCCTCAAAAAGAGAGGTTTTTTTTTTTCATTTGAATGGAATGATTAGTTAATCTTATATGTGTTTCTTTTAATGACACTACTTTAAGTTTAAAAAAATGAAACTGTCTTTGAGTTTTTAAAAGACAATGTTATCTATAATGTCAATTTTCTTAATTTTTTATTGGTGTTTTCCTGAAGTTATCATTTCATATTGTCTTTGTATGTGTTGATAGGTTTACATATACTGGACAGAACTTATTAAAAAAAAACCTTGATAACCACACGTTATCATGCTAAATAAGCATTGTGATAACTGAAGCTAATTCATAAAGCTTCCCTTACATTATCAGCGCACCGTTGTCCTGTTACCAACATAGCATTGTAAGGTGTGTCACAGGTAAAAGCCAATGAAGATCAGCGCGTTAATGAGCTGCTTCATATTTAAATCACACTTTATCCTGTTTCATCTGCTGTTAAAGTGAAACTGACAAATTAAATCAGTAAAGAAACATAAATTCTGATTTAGAGCTCCACATCTTAAGAGACAGAAATCTGCAGCAGTATTTCCTTTTTACTTCTTATTTCACTTTTTACTCTTTTTTCTCTTTTTCTTTATTTCTCTTTTTACTTTTATCTCTTTCTGAATGTCACTTTATAACAACAAAATAGAGTTTGTTTGGTTTTTTTTTTTAGATATTTCTGTAATGACCAATTTCCATTTTCCACTTCCTGTCTGCCTCTGTCTGTGTTTTCCAGCCAAGGAAGGGTAAGATTATTTTTTCCTGTCTGTTCATCTGTTTATTGAAGTGAAGTCATTTTATATCATCAAAAACAAAACAAAACCCCCCCAAAATTCTTGACTAGATGTGATGATAAATTTTGAGTCCTGAAAAATCTCAAAATCACTGATCAACCTACCAATTTTCTAGTTCTAGGAAAACAGCAGAAAAATAAATCTTAAAAAAACTTAATTGAAAAACCTATTTCATAAAAAATCTAAAATATATTATGAACTCTACAAATTCAGGATTTCCTATTTGATTCTAGAAAATCTCAAAAATAAAAACAAAGTCACCTAAGAAATGCAGGGAAAATCTAGAAACTTTCTGCCAAAAAAAAAAGAAAGAAAAAGAAAAAACTTATTTGGTTAAAATGGACAAATGACTAATTCTAGAAAATTCTTTCACACATGACATTTAAAGTTATGCAATAAAAAGACAAAGGACTGAAAACCTGTACTAAAACCTGTTTCAAAGGAGACCTTGAAACTGAACTAAAGCTTTGGCACCAAATCAAGTCCATTTTGAGGCCTTTTTCTTGTTTACAGGATCATGTCAAAGCTAAAATGTGGCATCCTGCTTCATAAAAGATCCTTTACAGTAAAGAACAGTAAAAGAAATATAACAACACAATAAGTCCTACATGTTTAGAAAAAGGAAACTAAAGCAAGTAAGAAAAATTACCTCTCATGATGACAATAAAAGTGTGTGTCCTCTCTGGCTCTGAAAACAGATTCTTCAGTTTTTAAAAATTGTTCCAGAAGAAACTTGATTCTGGCACAAAATGTGAGCTTTTAGCATCTTCCATCCAAAATAGTTTGGCTTGAAACTTCCATATTGAATGGCAGCGATGTCATTTTGCAACAAAAGTGTTCATTTGTTCCCATGTCCTCAACATGTGATCAGTTTTTTGGGTTAAATTCACAGTGTCACCTTTTGTTACCCATGTGGTGTTCCTTTATTCGTCCTTTATCAGATTTCTCACTCTGTATCGGGGTTGAATTCTTTCCTGTTCTCATAAACGCAATGATTAAAAAAGCTGTATTGTTTAATATCATCATCAGATACAACATATGTCCCACATTCCCACATTCCCATCATCCCATTTCCTCAGTGAGGAACAATAAGGGCTCAGAAACTGGGCTCCACAGGATGTGTAGCGTTGAGATGAAGAGAGCTTTTTGCCTGCAGCGTGATAACGTACAGAAAAACAAGCTTCATCTTTTCTCATGATGTAATGATGAATTCAAATAATGATCTGATGAATCGAATAGGCTGACATGTCTTCATGTTACTTAAAACATGTATCCTTAAATTAGCATGCCAATGATTTTGAACATTTAAGTACAATGACTACAGCTAGTATATACATTAAATTACTGCCAACCATTTTCCAAAACATACTACTGGACATTTTAAAATGATTTTTCCTACCTTCCAGACTGCTTGTTCCAATATACTGCATAAATCAACTTGTAGAGACTTTAAATGTGCTTTAGATAAATAATCCATCACACCAACCCTAATGTTGTTCTAATTTTTTTGGCAAAGTTACATAATTTATCCAAACCAACATGGAGCTATAAGGAAGAAAATATATGTTTTTGCCAGGGAATATAGTCCCAAGAGAAGATGTCTTTTACTGAGAATTTAAATATGACCGTTCTTTCTACAATTGTGCGTAAGTGTTATCAGCTGAAATATTGAAATTTAAGGAGGGTTTATCACCTGAACATTTGATTTGAAAGATTAGGGAATATGACAAAATAACAGGAAAACTAAAATATGCTTTTATGTTTTGGAAAATTGTTGTCAGTAATGTAACATGTATCTATTAGACTTAAACATGCAAAACCACTGGTTTAGTTTAGTTTAGTTTATTAGTTTATACATACAAAAAAAAAAAAACAAAATGTCAGAAATGAAAAATAAATAAATAAATAAAATGTGAAGGAGAGCTGCAAAAAACCCTCAAGGGGCTTGAACAGTGTTCTCCATAAGGTGCATGAAAATAATTAAATTATAAGACAATTAAAAGTGGAAAATAAGAAAGTGAAAAACTAAAACTAAAAATATAAAATGGTAATCCCTAGCGGTAATATGACTGAGAACATAACAACACTTTTACAGCCTTCTTGAAATGAAAATGAGACAATTCAAAGAAATTAGGGGGCAGGACATTCCATAANACAGCCTTCTTGAAATGAAAATGAGACAATTCAAAGAAATTAGGGGGCAGGACATTCCATAAAATAAATCCTCTGTATAAGAAACCAAACTGTAACTGTGTTGTTCTGCAAACAGGAGGCTTGAGTTTACATAGAGTGCGAGTGGGACAATTATGAAATTGATAATTAGAGGAACAGAGTTTGTGGAAAAAAGAGTTTGTGGTATGGTCCTTTAACTCATGGCTCTGTGCAGGCCTGTCAAACCATTTATTTACTGGGGCTTTTTTTGTGCTGAGACAGAAAAGGCTCGTCAACAAACTGCTGCCAGAAAGTTGGAAAATGCTGTCGTCTAAAATATCACTATCTGCTTTAGCATTTAGATTTCCCTTCACTGGAACTAAGGGGCCATTTTATACACCTGTTAGCAAGTACACCTTGTACTTAATGAATAAGGGATTCTGAAGGATTCTGATTCTGAATCTGGCCCATAATGTAGTGAACAACATGTCCACATACTTTTGACCATTTGCAGCATGGGAACAGTTCAGTTCCTGATTCAAACCAGAGCAAATAAAGGTTAATGTACAGTGATCCATAAATTTGAAACTTGTCCATCCTATATTTTAATCCACCAAATCCTGCAAGCAACTAACAAGACTTTGTCTAATTTAAAATGATTTCAGGCTTCAGAACACTGAGGGATTTTACATTAATTCCTGACAGATGCAATTTATGTCTCTCCTTTGTGTGCAGTGAATCAGACGACATGGTGTTTGAAGAGTTTAAGCGAGACTACCTGAAGGGAGTGATCGGTGAAGACGACGAGTCACCCACTGAGACATAAAAACAAACATGGCTGCTCCTGTGGTCCACCTTGATCCAGAGCCCTGTATGGACACAGTTTGGACTCAGGAACACGTCAACATCAGACCTTTATAGAGTAAAAAAAATGATCATGATCCGGCCCTGCAAACATTTCAGCCATTTTGGTTCCATTTAGAACCACAACCTCAACCACGAGGAACCTGCCTCTTCCTCTGTGTGTAACCAACATTTATTGTTGTCAGAGAAGAAGAACTAGGGCAAAACAACCAAACTGTGTTTTATATTAGGCTCTGGCTCTGAATATCCTATCAGAGACAGGAACAAGGAAACAGGAAGCAGGATGTGAGCGCTGGGCTGACTGGATCAGGTTTCACAGTCATTATTTAGTATGTAAAATGCAGCTGTATTTTTAATTTATAGTCAAAATGCTTGTTAATATGTCATATCATAAACTAACTTCAGCAATAATTAAAATATTTCAGCCTGTGGAGGTCAAAGTTCAGTTTTGTTGATACAAAACTGCTGCAGGTTCATTATGGAACAAATAGTCCACTGTAAATAATTCCATTCAGCTTCTTTTGTGATTACATCTCCAACTAAAGCTTTTGTGGATACTGTGACTGTCCATTTTTCTTGTACACCTGTAGTCGACTTACCAGTATAAAATCGTGCCCATGCTTTTAAGAAAAGCTCCATCAGTTCCTTTGAAACAGAAACATTCCTCTGTCCTACTGAGTCAGGATTCCGAGACCTGAAAGCATTGACTTGGATTTAAAGGACTTGAGACTTGATCCGGGACATCCTATCTGTGCGATCGGGACATCCTATCTGTGGATCAATATGAATAGTTCAGCTTACTTGTCAGCTGCTGATTTCAAGTCACTTTTCAATCAAAATGCTGTTTTTCAAACAAATCCACACTTGGCAATTTGAACTATTTGATATGGAGAATGTTATTTTATGAACACCTGACAGGAAGGTTTATGTCTAGAGGTATTCAAGTTTGGTTAACAAAACAAAACCCTACCACATGCCAAGTACATGAAGATTATGGACAATAGAGGAAAGTGGTGGATACCCTTGTGTGAACTCTTTGACAGTCTGACACATGGAATAAGATTCATTTCTATAAACAACATGAGACTGATGTGTTTCTAGAGAAAGCTTTTTTAATTTGTACCCAGACAGTAGTGGCTGATAATCAATCAGTTTTATTTAAAATGCAAAATCACCATGCATCATGGTCCCAATACACTTTACAGTTAAAAAAAACATGGAACAAAACAAAACATGCAACAATAAAACACTAAAGCCCCAACATTAGAACAGTTACAGTAAAACAAGGACATAAAAAGATCAAAGTTAAAAGGATGTTTGAAAGGTGATGTTCAGGCTGTAATGTAATGAATAGAGGTGAGTTTTCAATCTTGATTTAAAAATTTCAGCCGAGCATGCTTCTTTAACATGTAGTGGTAGTCCATTCCAGAGATAAGGGGCACAACAGGCAAATGCTCTGAAGCCAACTGATTTTTTGTTAATTAAAGGAATAACCTGGAGACTAGCATCAAGAGAATGAAGAGGGCGAGGCCGTGTATATGGTATAATTAGCTCAGACAGGTAAGGTAGTACAAGTCCATGCAAGTTCTTATAAGTTAAAAGAAGAACCTTGAAATCAGCTCTAGCTTGTACTGGTAGCCAGTGAAGAGAGGCCAGAATTGGTGTTTTATATGATCAAACTTTCTAGTTTTTGTCAGGATTCTGGCCAAAGCATTCTGGACAAGCTAAAGACTTCTAATACTACAATTTGGAAGACCAGAGAAAAGGACATTACAATAATCAGGTCTGGAAGATACAAATGCATGGATTACAAGTTCAGCATCACGCAATGACAGAATAGGTCGGATTTTAGCAATATTACTGAGATGAAAAAAATGCTGTCTTGGTAATGGATTTGATATGAGACTGGAATGTCAAACGAGAACGAAAAATCACTCCAAGGTTTTTTATGGCCGAGCTTTTAGAAATAATACAACGGTCGATGCTAACACTCAAATTCTCAAACAAATGCCCATATTTGGTTGGTAACAAACAACTAATAACTCTGTTTTATTGGCATTTAATAGCAGAAAGTTCATATTCATCCATTTTTTAATTTCTAATAAACATGCCTATGCCTCTAGGTTTAGGAGTTGGGAAAGGTCATTTGGTACAGGTACATATAGCTGAGTATCATCAGCGCAGCAATGGAATTTAACACCATATTTCCAAATGTTATCATCAAGGGGAAGCATATAGATAGAGAAGAGCACAGGACCAAGGACCGAGAAAAATTAGAGATTGTATTATTGTAACATACACGTTGAGTTCAATTTGATAAATATGAATGAAACCATGAAAGCATTGTCCCCTGGTTACCAATATGATTCTCCAAGTGGCTTAGAAGTACATGTATGTTGTGGTCTACAATGTCAAAAGCTGCACTCAAGTCAAGAAGCAGCAGCAGTGATGCTGAATCAGAATCAGCAGTAATTAACAGATCATTGACTACTCTTGTCAGGGCAGATTCATTAGAATGATGGGACTGAAAGCCAGATTGAAATTTATTGAAAAGATTGTTGTTGGATAAGTGGTCAGTAAGTTGGTTAGCGACAGCCCTTTCAAGTAATTTTGACATAAAAGGAAGATTGGAAATTGGCCTGTAGTTGTTTAAAATTTGCAGGTCAGTATTATGTTTTTTATGCAGCGGTTTAATAATGGCAGTTTTAAAGGCTGAGGGTACATAACCCACGGAAAGTGATGTATTAATAATATGAAAAACAGGACTACTTAAAACAGGAAACAGTTCTTTAAAAAGATTAGATGGTATGGGGTCTAATATGCATGTCGTAAGTTTGGAGGCAGTTACCAGGCTGGTGAGGGTAAATTTCTCAGGGGAAATTATTTCAAACTCTGAGAAAGAGCTGTTGGTCTGAGTCACAGTATCTACATGATCCGTCAAGGGACCAGAGAGTTCATAGCCACCACCCTCAGGAGAGTATGAACCAGTGAATTTATCTCTAATGGAGTCAATCTTACTTGCAAAAGAGTTCAGAAAATCATCAGCATGAGGTATTGGCAGGGGTATTCTATGTGAGTTTAGCAACGGTATCAAACAGAAACCGTGGATTATTTTTTACTATGACAATGGTAATGGGTCCTTTCCAGCAGTAATATCATTTGAGACATTAATAATGTCAGGGATATACTGTATATTGAAATCAATTTCATACCACCTTGGTGAATAAAATGATCAATTTTTACCAAAAACATGAGCGTTTCTAGATGATTCTAAATTTCTGAACATGAGTGAAGATAAATATTGACTAAAACACATAATGATGAGATGTGATGTGAAGTCTCATTAGGTTTGGCATTTGGGCTCCACATCTCTTCAGTTTTACTCAGGGTTTTGCCTGTTTTAGCTCATTTTCTTTTCTGGACCACATACTGAATAGCTGCTGCTTCTAAATGGTTTTCATCTACTGCTGAAATAAAAAGGAGATAACCTGTGAAATCCTCTGATGAGCGATTGTATGCTATAAAGTATGAAATACTTGAGAGATAAAGTTACCATGAGGCTGATCATCCAGAAGGTAAAGACCCATATACTTTTCATTAGAGTTGGTGGAGTTAAAAGGAGGATTAAGTATTGGGCTTACATTCCTAACAATGACAGAAACATGAACTCCAGTGGATGCTAATGATGATGTGAGTCTGATCTGATTACAGTTTGTTTTTACAGTTTTATTAGAGTTTTTCTTAGAAAGAACATTTAATGTGATGACAGTCACCTTCAGTTTAATCCAAACTACCAAAGACACATGAGAGACATTTAACATATGAGAGAGCCAAATCCAAACCAGACAAAGTGGACTGTAAAACTCAGTATGTCTACATGCACACCATACTCCAATGATTTTCTCATGGACATATGCATGGAAAGAACAAACAGGATTCCACAGGTTGCTGAATATATATATGAGTATGAGGAGAGCTCATCAGATTAGGAAATGCATGTGGAGGTGTTTACATGTCTGAATAAATTGAGCTATAATCACATAATCTTAATCATGATGTTTACATGATGTTTGAAAGATTGATAGTTTGCCTCAATCTGAGTAAAATTGAAGTGTTAATGTGCATGTAAATGTACTAAGTGTGGCCGTTTTGCAGCCGTTTAAAGTTCGATCCAGACAGACTGTGTGTCTGAAACACACATCAGAGCCTCTGATTGATGCATTAGGGAGGGAGAAGGATCAAGCCCAAAATCACCCAGTTACTCAGGTTGTCTTTGTTCTATTAAAAGTGAACACAACAGAGAGGCTTTTGGGAAACCCTACTCTGATGAACAATGTGGATCTAAAGGTGGGTCATATCTCAGTTTACACTGACAGTGCAGGGTCAGTGTCAGGGGGATTATCAAATGACTCACAGAATGTAACAGCTCACAAAAAGTTCGGAAATCACACCAGTTTACGTACAATGAAGAAATGAGATGGAGAAGAAAGGATTCACACCTGCTGATAAACACACTGGTACAATTATCTCAGTGAAAACAACAGAAGAATAACCAGGAACACCACAGGATGTTATTACAGCAGAGAGGGAGGGGTTCCCAAAACTATTTGTTCTCTTTTAAAGAGAAATCTGATGCTTTGACTGATTATTAAAGCAGGACATCAAGGAAATTAATATGAAGGAAAAAATAAAAAGCACAAAAAAAAAAAAAAAANAAAAAAAAAAAAAAGTCACAATACTGAGACAATAGAGAGGCAAAAACTGAAGCTATAAAGTAAGAAAATAGGGTTGTTTTTTTTTAATTCAGGCTCCACCTCACAGTCAAAACACCAACTTTCAGCTGAAACTGGTAGTGACGGTTTTCATCCTGGTTTAAGGGGATGTTGGTACGTGTATGACATTGGAAAGTTACTTCAGACCTTTCAGTAGGCTAAGCTATGTATACCATTTCTTTACTCAGTTTTGGATCTTGAATAAATTACAATATTATTTTTGGTTAAATGATCAGTTCACCGAAATCATAAGAAACATGTTCCTGTTTACCCAGATGGGTAACTCTGGTTTAATTTGCTCAGCCTTCAGATCACTACATGGCCAAAAATGTATGGACATCTAAACATTTAACCCATATGTTGTTGTTGAGCGTGTAGTTCCAAATCATGAGCATTAATATGGAATTGGTCCCTCTTTGTTTTTCATGAGATTTTGGAACCTGTCTGTAGGTTTTGCTTCCGTTCAGCCATATGAGCTTTAGGCCATTTTCAGACCTACATAGTTTGGTCCGGTTCAAAAGGACAAGGGTTCATTTCCCCCTGTTGGTTAGGATTGTTTTGATAGGTCTGAACACAACAATCATACTGGGTGTGGACCAAACCACCACATCAAGACTATTTTGAGAAGGTGGTCCAGTTCTAAACAAACTCTGAAGTGGTTTGTTTGTGGCCTGAATATGATCCTCACTACTTCAAATGTAGGGATCTATTGATTAGAAGCAGGGGTGCTAGGTGTGCGTGGTTAATGTTCAGTGTTAGCAATGGGGCCCAGTATTTAGTGAACCCACGTGACCACATACTTTTGGCCATACAGTGTATCTATTGCTGAGATGTCTGCCACAACCCTGATATAATGGTGGCGGACAGAATCAAAAATTACATTTCAAAACGATTCCTGGTCATTCCACAGTGGGCTCTATGGATTATGCAGACGTTATTATTCAGCTCTGTGGAAGGACATGCTGCTGAGTTTTGCCAAATTATCATTTTTTAACTAATGGAACTAGTTCATTTTAGCTGCGTCGACTTCTTCACGCCAAAATAAAACATGGGTTCTGCCCTGGTCATTACTTTGGTGTAATCATTGTTGGTCCTGTTTTTTTGTTATTGTGTGTTTCAGTTTTCAAAAAAAGGAACTTTTCCATTTTAGGGCATTTTTAACAAACATTAGTTAGTATAACAAATCTACAGGTGACCATGTCTGGTAGTTGGTTTAGCTAATCTATAGAGTAGAAGAGTTGTTAGTTCAACTTTCTATTAAGACAAAGTTTTTGTACTATAAAATCTCAAATAGTTGGTGGGGCTTTAATTATCTCAGACAGGCCTTTAATTTTAATTCTCATGCTTTGTATTTGGTCATATTTTAGTAAAAATGTATTTCTGTAATTTTTAGTCGCTAATCTTTCCATTAAGACTCTCTACTTCACAATCATATCTAAAAATCAGTTAAAGCAAACTCAACATTTCCTGGAGACGTTTCACAGTAAAAGTTTTTTAGGAAGAGATTCTAACTGCTGAACTGCTAGAAGGCTTTAATTGTCAAAAATCAACAAGAAGTGTCGCGTTTGTCTTAGCAGTATCTTACCAGTGAAAAGCAACAAGTGGAGTCACTAAGCCTGAATGTGTATGGGTGTGTGAACCATATTCTGATAAATTTTACCATCACATTCATTATGGGTACACCTAACTTCCCTTTAACTTCTTTTTTCTCTTTTCTTTCTTCAGACATTTTTTGACTACCAGCTTTTATTTGGAAATTTACAATAAGTTGCAACTAATGGTTTTAGTAATGATTAACAAATCATTTAATAATGTTTTATAGATTAAACCATAATAGGAAGTTTTTTGGATGCCGGATTATGAAAAATCCCCTTTTCACAACCTGGCAGCTCAAATTTTGTTCTTGTTTATTGCTTATTGCTAAACTATAAAACATTAACAAATTATACATTTACTATCAATACTGCTATTAGTTATAATCCTTCAGTAAGAATGTTTTTTTTTTAGAAAGTTTACCAAGTGATCTATTTGTGGTTTGGGATCATTTAATCGTCAATAGTGTAATTTATATGCCATGTGCAGCATTTATTAATTTATTGAGCACTGACACCCTCTACCAATAACCTAAGGTCACTTGCTCATCAATAAGTCTATTTGGGCCCATCACTGGAGAGAGTGATGGGATTCACTGTGGTAGTGGATGGAGTGTCGTCCCACTCATACTTTCCCACTGGTGGGGGTTCGTACTGTCTAGGCATGGGCAGCACGTCACACGTGTCTGGGTAGAGCAGGAAGCCAGAGAAGGTGCTTTGTCCCTCATATTCAGCCAGCATGCCATTGGTGGTGTTACTTTTCACCAGAATCCACACCTGCTGCCCCTCATACAGGTGAACGACGACAGAATGTGAGGCGATCCCTATTTGTTTTGGGCTGGTATTTTTTACAAATGATCCGGGATGTGAAAAGATGCCAATTTTAAGGGGGCGATGACCGACAGTAACGTGGTAGCTGAAGATGTAGGTGCCATTAACAGGTGCAGTGTAAATCCCATCAGGGTTGTAATTCCCCATGAGATTGTACAAAACTACTGAGAATTTCACAGGCATATTTTGTGGGGGAAAGCTCTCGTTCAGATATGCACTGAAGGCTGACTTTATTGTCGGTCCGCAGGGACCAGGGGGACCAGTCAGCCCTATATTTCCTATGTCTCCTTGCTCCCCCTGTGACCCATCCAGCCCTGAATTTCCCTTCTGACCCTGGTCCCCCTTGTTTCCCTTGGCTCCCTTCTGCCCTGGATCTCCTTTTGATCCATCTATACAGTTACAATCCCCCTTAGGCCCTGGGTCTCCTTTATCACCCACAGATCCATTAATACCAGGATGACCTATATCACCCATGTCTCCCTTAAGACCTTTGGGCCCGGTAGGCCCTGATTTTCCAGGCTGACCTCTGGCTCCTACAGAGCCAGGAAGGCCAGATTCTCCTTTGGACCCTGAGATGGACACACAGGTATCTGGACAGGCGCCGGTATCTCCTTTATGACCTGCATTCCCTGGGGGCCCATCCAGACCGCGGTCACCTTTTTCACCTACAGGACAATAAAAGCAGAACTGAATGAGGAGAGGTCTGGTTTAGTTTGGCATTGGCTGCTTTTACTGCTATTTCTTCAGCTGGCTAGCAAGGCTAGCAAAACAGCTAGACAAAACTAGTCTGAAATAAATCTGTGACATTGCAGCTGAATGTCAGACCTATATTTGAACATTTAAAGGACCAGTCCAATAAGTGTCAGATGAGATTAATCTGCTTCACGGTTGTGCATCAAGTGCTACAGTTTAGTAGTAGCTTAGCCTCATGTTAGTTAAGTTAGCTTTTGTTATATCACTCATAGCTAGTTGCTGATTTTGTATTAGCTTTGTGTCTTGTTAGCCAATGTTGGATGGCTTATAGCTTAATCTTGCTTATGTTATACTAGCTTTTACCCTGGTAACTGGTGTAAGATTGCTAGTAGATTAGTCCTGCAACTGTTATGTTAGCTTTGTGAACTGCTAGTTGATGTTAGCAGTAGCTTAGTGCTGCTAATATTATGTTAGTTTTGTGCCCTTTTAAGTGATGGATTATTTTGGTTTCTGATGTTAGCTATTTTGCCTGTAATTTTTTTTTTTTTTTTTTTTTTTGCAAATTAGCATGCTACAAATAAAAGTAAATTGTCAAGAACACAATTTCAAAAAGCAGTTAACAAAATGTCCTGTCAAAAGCGTATGACTGTCAAATGCATTCTGGCACAACTTCACCTACTGGTAAGATGCGTTGAGGAAAGAAGTTAATCCTAAAGGAGAAGACTTTTTTTTGGATTACCCTGACAAAGGCCTTGAGCCAAAACATGTTGGTTTGTTTTACATAAAGTTGTTCTCAGGACGACATGTGCTGCTGGAGTCTTCTCCCAAAAGCATGATAGGAAATACATTTTTACCTTCACCTTTAATTTCTAACTGTTTGTTTTATTACCCACCTTTGTAGCCTCTTTGTCCTTTGATCCCCATGACTCCAGGATTACCCTGGTTTCCCTTCTCACCGTCCTCACCTTTCTGTCCTGAGAGCCAAACATATCGACGTAGTCAGAGAAAAAAATACAAACCATTAGTGCACAAGCAGTAGAAGAAGTAGAGGCAGTAACAGTCACAATAACGGTAGAGGCAATAGCAGCAATACAGTATTATTATTGTCACTATCATAGTAGTAGTAGCAGTAGTAGTAGTAGTAGTAGATATAGTAATAGTAATAGCAGGAGTTGTAGCATCAGAAGTGTGGTGGTTTTCTGGAAATGAAGAGCTGTTTATGTTGAGCTGAACCTGTTTACCTTTGATCCCTGATCTGCCTGTAAAACCACGAGGACCAGTCATCCCTGTCGACCCTCTTCTACCAGGACTACCTGGACTACCTGAGAGGGGAACACAAGAGCATATACAATCATGGAACAGCAGACAGCAGATAACTTGCTTCCCGAGTCTGAACATGAACCAAAAAAATGTGTTTGAGAATCTGCATAAAGTTGAGCTCTCTGCCTATGCCTCTGGCCCTGTGCCTTGAATGAGTGCTGACATAGCAACAACACGGATCATCAACAAGCGCCTGACGGAAACACAGCCATATTTTGTGGCAATGGATTTGAGGCACTTTCTCTTTTCTACACTGGAGATTATTAAATTGGGTTTTACAACTTGGGAATCGCTCTGTGCAGGTTCTGAGAATTCTCCTCCATTGTTGTCACTTCTGCTTACGTCACATTTTCTTACTGGTTGTGCCTTGAGAGAATAGGTTGTCCCATTTTTCCCAATTTTTCTCCTCTGTCCCCAAATAAAAACACTGTGTTAGCTTTGTTACCTTACTAATAATTTTGTGAGCTTGCTAATATTTGTGTTATCTTTGATAGATTACTATGTTATCTTTGTTAGCTTCAACCCTTCTTTCCTCTAACAGACATCTGATTTTAAAATGCAACCTATTGTAGGTTAAACAAATACTGAGACATACAGCCTATCTCTGGTTTTTCAGATCCTCATATTAGCCATGAGTGCGTTGGTGAGAGATTGGTTCTTATCCTTCCAGCGTCACTCCAAACATGATCTGAAAAACCAGTAAAGGTGCTACTTAGGCTCTTACTTAGGCCCACGTTTGTTTGTACAGTGAAGACATGCTAGTTGTACACAGACCTCTGAGGCGGTGAAATGTTCACATTACCAGGTTTTCCTCATGCCTTTCTGAAGTGATATGAGGGACATAATGCAGAGTCTCTTGTACAGCTAAATGTTTAGTAATATTAAAGGTCACCTGATGAAAGTCTAGTGTTTAAAGAATCCTTCCCTAGTGTGTCAAATGACTGGTAATTACTAGTAATTTTTAATTTTGTAAGCTTTTATAGCTTATGAATAATTTTGTCATTTTTGTTACCTTACTAATAATTTGTTATCTTTATTAGCTTAATTGTGTTATTTTTGTTAGCTTACTAATAATTTTGTTGGCTTTGTTACCTTACTAATTAGTTTGTTAGCTTTTTTAGCTAATATTATAACAAATAATTGTGTATTATTACATTGGATATTATTACAAATAATTGTGTTAGCTTTGTTAGCTTACTAATAATTTTAATAGCTTTACTAATAATTCAATTGGCTTTGTTAGTTACTAATGAGTTTGTTATCTTTGTTAGCTTATTAATAATTTAGTTAGCTTTGTTATATTACTTTGTCACCTTACTAATCACTTTGTTAGCTTACTTTTGTTACCTTAGATTATGAATAATTTATTAGGTTTATTAATTTACTAAGAATTGTTAGGAAGTTAAGAAACATTTCTTTTAAATTCACTTTATCACATTATCTAAAGAAGCATAAAGGCTGGGTCGTTACACTGAACGCAATTTTAAGTGCGAATAAATCACGCAATTCAAAACTACATCAGACAAAATTTCACATTTTCACATTTTCGAATAAATGCCACATTTTGCGAAAATGTGGCATTTATTTGTTCCAAGGTCGATTTTTTCCTTCTTTCGCCTGCGGCAAGAGAAGATCCCCCAATCAAAACCGTTATCACACATCATGTTTTATACTGATTTGGTGTGCATCTTAGCACAGTTTTATTATAGATGCAGCCAGTCCTGATAACACACATGGCATGCGTAAAGGCCCGGTTCATCCACTGCACACAGTCTGTGCGCCTACAGAGTGTGCATAAAGGCGCACTCTGAGCGCCCAGCGTGTGCACCTAAGTCACACATGGGTTGTGTACCTACAGCCTATAATAAAACTGCGCTGAGATATTAACGTGACCTGAGACACACCGCCATTTGTTGTTCTGGACCGATTGGCTCCCTGAAATTTGTCCTCTGTCTCCTCAAGTGTGGAGCTAGCATCTCTAGGACATGTTCAATTTGGCCCACTGACATCCTGAAATATTGTGTGAAGCGTCCATGGCACAGTTTGTACCATGTTCCATGGTTTCAGCTCCTGTATCAGACAGTGAAACTTTCCGTGTTCTTTTCTTCCCTGGAGGACTGGATGAATCTACAAATGTTTTCTGTTCTTTACATGTGTTGCTGCTCAAATCTTATGGTTTTTTACATGAATGCTAAGTATGGAAGAGGATTAGGGCCACTATAAAAAAAAAAAAAA
>VXCM01004838.1:3959-43119 GCA_014773175.1 Lucifuga dentata
GGGGGGGGCAGAGGGGCAGAAAAAAAACCCAATAGCTAACCATTTTTTGTCTTACAGCCAATAAAAGTAACAACAACTCTCTTTTCACTGCCCTCCATGTTTTGTTGTAAGTAACTGAACTGGAAATGACTTCTGTTTCTGCTGGGCTTGTTTTCATGTTTGGGTGTGGTTAAGAGGGCTTTGTCCTACAGCGCACTGAAAGTCTCCAAGTGGGAGTGCATGGTCGTCATGAGCAGTTGCCATGAAAGTGTGAATCATGACAAATGTCAGGACATGTGGAAGGTCCATTTTAGAGGCATCCTCGTCCACGTCCACGTCGCATCTGTGTTAAGCATAAACCTGGCCTTATGAATGAGCTTCAGTTATTGCATCACTTGTTTAGCATGATGCTGTGTAGTTACCATGATTTTTTATGAATTCTAGCCTACATATTCAGGTCAGCTGCATTCATTACCAGTCGGGACTTGGAAAATTTTTCCAGAGGGTGGCGCTAGAGAAGAGGTCACAGAGTGGTTACAATTAAAGGGTTCATCCTCTGGGGATGATGTTTTGTCTTCAGTGGATGTAAGAACTTTATTAAAGTACAGATCTGAATGAAGTGGTTGTGATGTTAAAGCTTGGAATGCTGCTGATGTTGACATAGAATCTGCCTTTCAAAATGACGTACTTCAACATGAGGGGATGTCTACTTGCAAAAAACTTTGTGAGTTTAATTTTTGTTTTAATTTTTAAGTTTAAAAAAATTTGAAAAATTAAAATTTTTTTATTTGCGAGAAAAAAGTCAGTATGCTTGTCTGTATGCCATATGTTTTAAAAACCTGTATGCTTATGATAATTCGATTTTGAGCTAAAAGCACAAGTGTTTCTTTATTGCTAAATCCAATGGAAAAGTATAATTTAATAAGGTCATGTACTGCNAAAGCACAAGTGTTTCTTTATTGCTAAATCCAATGGAAAAGTATAATTTAATAAGGTCATGTACTGCAGCGTAGTCACAACATGAGGCGGTTAATTCTGATTAAATTCCTAGCAAATTTGCCAGTTTTTGAACTAGCGCATTTGCGAGTTTAAAAACTCAAAATAATACCCCCTTGTTTTTTTTTTGTTTTTTTTTTCATATGGCCCTAATATGCCATCGTAGATGTCCACATACAAGTCCACATGTAGTTTGTGGTTTAGTGTCCACTAGACATGGACATTTTACATCTGGCTCATTCCAAAACTCACTGGTTAACCACAAAAGTTTCAAATTGCTTTTCATGATTTAATAAACAAGTGAGAGGTTTTATTCTGAAAGGCTGCCTCTGAGTGTGAAAGCATTTGGTGCCACCAGTGCCCTACCTTTAATTTTAGCTCTTGTTTTTGGCATTAGTTGTGAGTTTTAGCAGTAACTTTGTGTTTTACCCTTAGCTGTGGGTTTCAGTAGTAGTCCTAAGTTTTAACGTTAGGTGTGAGTTTTAGCAAATAGTTGTGAATTTTATTATTAGTCCTAACTTTAAGCATTAGCTCTTGAGTTTTAGTGTTATGCTGCTTTCGTTGTAACTCAGAATTGGGAAGTTGTAACTCAGAATTACGTTATTTATGACCCCCGTGCATTCAAGCTAACAAAGTGGAAGATAACATGGATGTCTCTGAATACTTTAGTTTTGTTTGCTCTGTTGGTCCAAGAGTTTGAATATTTATGAGCTATTTACTTTCAAAACAGTTACATTGTCAGTGACTATATGCTGATTGATTTAAAGAAAATGCTTCTAAATGTTCATTTATAAATAGAGAAATTACTATTTATGCTGTGAGCAGCCATATTGATATGATGTCATTACTGAACTCTGGGCTGTGAAAGCTTGTTCAACTTTCTGAGTCTGAATTTTGACTTGAGGGGGGCTTTTTTTTTTTTTTTTTTTTTTTGGCTTTTGTTGGTTGGAACAAGGAAATTCTGAGTTCCAAGTTTTAAATGAGTGCAGCATTAGCTCTAGTTGTAGCCAATCAGATCAAGGCCAAAATATGCCACATCATCCTCATACAAATCTCAATATTTCATAAAAACAATGAAGATTATAGATGTAGGAGAATTTTGAAAGTCCTGAGCTGAATGTGAAAAAGCAGAACCAGGTTTCATTCCCACTGAAAAGACACTGTGTGATGTGTAAGGTGGCCTAAATAGAAGTTCACAGGCCATCCTAATAATAAGCAGCAGTGTAACTGTAAGCCCGCCCTCCCTGTATGGATGATCCAACTGGCTGACTGAAGGCTGTAATTGGATCCGGCAGAGTTGAACAGTCTATACGTGGGACATTAGCACTGTATCCTGGGAATTAGGATGGGAGACTGATGTAGGTCAGCTGATTCACTCGCTCTGACTTATTGTGGTCAGGTAGGACACCTGAGCTCAGTGATATGCCCAAATCTGGGGCTGATGTTCAGCTTCTATTAAATAAGCACTCCTTGATGTTATTATACCTGCCCTGAATGCAATCTGATGTTGTTAGGATGGCATGCAGTTTATTATTCTAGAGTTTACTTCTGGTAAATTCTTAGAAGATCCTCTGGAGTCAAGTCATTTTTTGACTTTTGTAGTTTTCATGGAATTTAATTCTATTTACCATAACAAGCTAAAACAAAACAAAAAAAAAAAAAAAAAAAAAAAAAAAAAAAAATCCTTCGTTGGAAAGGACAACAGATTTTGGCTTGTGAAAATCTGGACATTTCTGAAAAACATGGAAACAACAAATGTGGCCTTGAAATGTTCCAATTTTTTTTCTTTTTGGTAGATTTGTTCTACAAATTTCCCTAAAAAAAAATAAATAAATAAAATAAAATAAAATCTACAACTTTCCATAAGTCAAGTTAAGTCAAGTCAAAGTTTATCACATACAATGGTTCAAAGGGCTTTACAGGCCCTCATATTAACCCAGTCCAAGCTCTCTAAGAAGACAAGGAAAAACTCTCTAACTCCTGGACTGAGAAATATGAAACACCATTTCCTGTCCTAAACCTTGAGCTCTTCTGAACCTACAGTTGTGAATCCTACTCTTTCCAAGTAGAGGGCTGATATGTAATTGATTAAACAATGATACATCTAGTCTATATCTACCCTAAATGTGGCCAAACCTACCGGCGTGGAGTGACCCACTCAGTAGTTCATCCATCATTATTTTGCAAGAATACTACCTGTTTGCAAGATTTTACGAAGTATATCTTTAAAAGTCTTTTTAAAAGTGGCCATTGAGTTTGTTTCTCTAATATTTTGAAATAGGCTGTTCCAAAGTTTTGGGGCACAGACAGCAAATACTGCATCCCCAGTTTTTTTCTGCAAACAATGATGGCTGTCCAGTAATTTGGCAGAGGAAGAGCTCAGGGTGGGACATAAAATGAAAGAGTGTCTGTAATGTAACGTGGTCCAAGACAGTAAGAGTATTTTAAATCAATTCTAAAAGATGCTGGGAGCTAGTGTAGTTATGCTAAAATAGGTGTGAGGTGCTCTTGCTTTTTGGTTTTAGTTAATAACCTTGCAGCAGAGTTCTGAATAAGCTGCAGCCTGCCAATAGCGTTTTTAGGTAGACCAGTGAATAGTGTGTTGCAGTAATCTAGTCTGCTAGAAATGAGTGCATGAACAAGTTTTTCAGGATCATTTCAAGTCAGGAAGGGTCGTACTTTGGCAATGTTCCTAAGATTAAAGAAGGCTCTTTGGTGATGTAATTGATGTGGGACTTGAAACTTTTTTACAAGGCTTATTTTTTGAGAATTTTGTGCACTCACATAGAATATAGATGTTCTTACTAAAAGATTTTTGGAGAATTCTTTCAACATTTTTTTCAACTTTTTATTTTGAGAATTTTTTTGGAATCGTGGATTATCAAAAACATTACAGAATCAAGATTTTGTTTCAGATTTTGTTCAATAATTTTTTTCTAGACTCATTTCTAGATGTTCTCATGAACATGATAATGACATCATTATCTGAGGCAAAAGTTTCTAGGAAAACAAAATAAGAAAAAATAGAGACGAACTCAATGAGTGTAGATTTTTTTGTTTGTTTGTTTTTTAAGTTGATTACAGGAAAAATATAATAAAATAATGAAACATTATAATAAATTGGATAAAATATTTTATTGTATTACAGTACAATAATAAAGCAAAAAGAACAGAAATTTTGAAAAATTTAAACCTAGAAAATTCTTTTTTTTTTTACTCAGTTATAGAAAATCAAAGAGAAGTATAAAGCAAAAATGGAAAATTTAGAAAAAATCAGAACAAAATCTAAAATAAATCATTGATTTGAGAAAATTGTGTTTGTTTTAGTTGATCAAAGAAAAGTTAGTTCATGTAAATAAAAAAACAAATATGCAATATAAAAACATGTTACTTTGTGTAAATTAAAAAAAATCAAATATACAATGTAGAGACAGGAACATTTTAAGGAGAAAATTTGTGATCCCTGTTGAAGTGGTAAGTTTTGATAATTAAAAAAATAAATGATAAAAATAAAGGATACACTCTGCAGTGGATGTAAATAGAAAATGAGCTTCACCAGTTAACAGCATTCCCGTTATAACTTGATCACGGAAGGATGATCAGCAAAATATGATGGTAAATTTCATTCTGATATGTTAATTGAAACCAAACCTATGCCCTGTGTGCGTGTGTCATTATCAGTGTGTGTCTTACTTTCACCGGCTTCCTGCTCCCACAAAATATGAACTGATGCTGAAACTGGATCCCAGCAAACAAAAACCAAAGTGGACGCATCCACCCTTCTGCTGACCCGATTCTGAACACACACACACACACACACACACACACACACACACACACACACACAGAGAGAGTCCTTTTTAAACATTGTATTCAACATTTATTCCCTGCAGTTTTACCATATTTCAATCAGAGCTTCCTTTGAACCTCTTATCCTAAAATCAACTTTTTATCTGGTACAATAACTTAACCCTCTGCAGTCAAACTTATGTTCGCTGCTTGACCTTTCATTGAATTTGCCACCTAAAACAAAATCTTTCATTGGGCAGAATGAGAAAGTTTGTTTTGTGAAAATCTGGACATTTCTTACAAAGTTGTAAACAACAAATGAGGCCCTAAAATGTTCTAAAAATTCTTGTTTTTGGTAGACTTGCTCTATAAATTTATCTGATTTTAATTTTTTGCTTGAGAATTTTTTCAAGCTTTTTTTTTTTCCCCCCCCAAATTTTATTAATCTTTAAAAACTTGGGGGGACCCAGAAAAAANTTTTTTTTTTTCCCCCCCCAAATTTTATTAATCTTTAAAAACTTGGGGGGACCCAGAAAAAAAATCTAAAATATAAAAATATTACTTCTAAAAACACTTGATTTTATAATTCATTCAAAACAATTCATGAAGATAAATGAAACAACAAAATTGATTTATTGATTTTATAAAATTCAAGACTTCAGACTCTAGGAGGTTAACGATTAGAACATTTAAGTGGCCTTGTTTGTTGCTTAGAGTTTTGCAGAAACGTCCAGAGTTTTTCGAAAATGTATAGTTCTGTGTAAAAACTGACTTACTGTAATTTTTACTTGGTAAATTAAAGGAAACCCATGAAGTTATTATTTTTTGTTGAAGTTACTTAATTTAACTTAACACAGAGCTGCATGGCAGAAAATGTTTGTCTCTACCAGGGAATATATGAGGAAGAAGCAAGAGAAAACTGCTTTTACAGAGAATTTAAAAATATCCATGCCTTCTACAATCCTCTGTAGATGTTAGCAGGTGAAACATTGAATTTTAAGCTGGATGTATTACCTTTCCTGAACATTTTATTTTGAAAAACCAGGGGTTTTAGCAAAATAACACGAATATTATAATACGGTTTTATGTTTTGGAAAATGGTTGTCAGTAATGTAATGTGCATGCGGGTAGTATTTCTTGGGCTCAAACATGCAAAACTACTGGTATGGTCCTTTATGGTCAAATTTAATGAAGTAGTTTCAGACCCTATAAGGTGAGTATTTTCTTGTAACTCCACTTTTGACCGCCAGAGGTCATTAAGTCCCCGCCTCTTTCTCTCCAAGGTGTGTTGTCTCATCTTCGCCGGTAGGGGGCGCTCCCTCCTCTGGTCCTTCACGGGGGTCTAATGGCAGGATGGCGGAGGCAGGGGAACCGGAGTCCGCTGCGGCCCGGTGCCCGGACGAGTCGTCGGACAGTGAGCCGGAGCAGGAGCCTGGCAGCCCGNCCGCTGCGGCCCGGTGCCCGGACGAGTCGTCGGACAGTGAGCCGGAGCAGGAGCCTGGCAGCCCGCAGAAACTCATCCGGAAAGTGTCCACGTCCGGGCAGATCCGCAGCAAGGTAGAGAGCGTTAAATCCCGGCGGTTTATTCCCGCACATGATGTGTGTGTAGCGGCTGTTCCTATTCAGCGGGGGTGGGCCGTACGGAGTCCCGAGATGGCNATGATGTGTGTGTAGCGGCTGTTCCTATTCAGCGGGGGTGGGCCGTACGGAGTCCCGAGATGGCATCGTTCTGTGGGAGGCAACGATGCACCGCACTGAACAGAAAAATCTCAGTTTAAAATGATCTTTTTCACATGGCAGAACATTACTGCACATGTTCTCCGAATAGTGGGAACCCGCTTTCCAATTCGGCACATTGCACACAACCATAACAGTTTTTATTTTTGTGAAATTTAATCTTTTACAACCTGCTTGTCGGTTCTTCTGCCAGCATTCCTCTATCAGTAAACAGGAGGTAACGAGCAGTGTAAGCCGTTAAAATATGTAACGTACACGCTGCTTGGTAGATTTTCCATTTGCCCAGTGGATGCAAACGAAACTTAATTTGTAATATCTTCGTTTTTAAACTTGTTTTCTAATGAGCAGAAATTGCCAGAATCTGACATGGAGTTTGGATGAAATATCTCTGCATATGATTTTGGGATGAGGGCCACAGCAGCTAAACTAATACAACCGGAAAATGAAATTACATTAATTATAACAAACACACATTACATCTGGTGCATTTCCCAAAGAAAACATAAAGAATTAACGCATCCCAGTTTTACAAATTGCACTTCTGTGGCCAGAATGTTAGCTGCTAGTTTTACTGCTGAAATCCAAACCAGGGTCAAACTTTGGTATAAAATGAGTCAGATTTAGAAGTTGATGAAAATTAATCTGAGATAAAAATTACTGCACAGCGTTATAAAGCTTCATGATCAGGGTAAAACGTTTTTTTCCTTTGCAGCTTTGCAGTTAAACCGGTAGTTGTAGTTGCAAGCTAGGCTAACTGTGCTAACGGTTGGAAGTGGAAGGGTCTCAGGCCCTGTGGAAAGCCCTGCCGTTTCCCACGCTGCCCACCCTGTGAGAAGGGCCTGGACAAGGGGAGGACAGCTGCGTTCTTACCGAAGGGACAGAGGAGAGAAGCGAGGTGGAAAAGCCGCAGAATTACGGCTGCTTCCTGTTTTATTGTTAGCATGACAATCCGCTGTATCTGCCATAACGGTCCTGTGTCCAGATTTATTGTCTGTGTGGTTTTTATTAACTTAATTTCATTTATAGTGACACAAATATCATCAAACATCAGCTTCAGCGGCTATTTATTAATTTTGCTTACCTATTTATTTATTTTTATTTCCTCTCTTTGTATATGAGTCATGCAAAGGTGCATTTACTGTCCCGTTACTAAATTTTACTGTGCTTCTCAACTGTGCAAGCTTCAAGTACTTTTCAAAAACTTAGGAAAATGGCCTCTTAAAGTGCAATAATAATAATAATAATAATAATAATAATAATAATAATAATAGTAAAGATGATATAAGATAGGATAAAAATTATACACAAGTGCTTTAATTATTTTCATTTAGAGGTTAGAGTTTAGAGTTTTGGCATTGAAAGTTAAAATGATTCTTTTTTATGATTTACTTTATTGATTAAATACATTTTTAAATGTTTTTACATGCATCAGCGATGCCACAATTTACAAATCTGTGCCAGAGGTATAGCTCAATAAATTTACCAAATATAATTTATAAAGTTATGAATCAAATCAGAAATGTTGCAAAATAGTTAATTGATTAGCAGAAAATAATATAATTGTTTTGTTAACAAATTAGTCCTTGTAGTCATAAAGTAAAAAGTTGAACATCTGCTGGTTCCTGTGTTTTAAATGTGATGATTTTTTTGAGTTTCTGTTTCTCATATAAATTTTACATTAATTTCCAGTGTTCTTTTTTACTTTTACTGAGACAAAATGTGTAATTTGAAGACAAAATTTGCGATGGGCATTTTGTTAGGGTTCGGTTTTGGGTTTTTGCAGAATATACATGACGTGTTACGTAATCAGAGTATGAGGAGAGTCACCAGGTGAGGAAAATGTGGGATGTCTTGCTCTGATTATAAATATTTACTTGCCCGAATAAATTAATTTTCAATCACATAATCAAGCTCTGTTACTCAGAGTAAAATAACTCTGATTAAGGCTGATTTCAATGCTGATTTGCTCATACGTGTCACATATCACATATGTTGTGATCAAAGTTGTGTTAAAAGCAGATGAAATCACATATTCTCAGATCTGTTTTGTGTATCAGATATCTGCCATTGTGAGTGGTATACTGTATAAAAACATAGATCAGAACTCATTAGTGAATCTGGTATTTCTGATGGTCCCTGAAAGCAGCATGAGGCGAGTATTCGACACTGACGTGGATGTTTGAGTCACAGGAAGCCGCTTTGGCTGAACGCCATCGTGTGTCTATTTAAAGATGTTTCTGTTCTCAGACTCAATTCAGTTTGGAGATTTCACACAGAGACATGATGTGAAAAACGAGTTACGTGGGAAATAATGAGATATTTTTAGTTGGAGAGTAACGAGAAAGTTCACAATTAGGACTCAATTTGCTGACTGTTAAAGTTAATATTTATGAAGTCTAACGGTTGTTTTAAGTCTCTTTCAGACATGCTCCCATGCTGTTAATTTACTGGTAATTTAACACTTCAGCCTCATGTTTGAAAAAGACCCCAGTCACTTTTCTGTAAAAGTTGTTTTACAGGGTAGGATCTAATAACATTTCTGCAACACTTCGTTCATGGCACAAGTGTGATTAAAGACAGTTTAATCACATTGCCAGCAAACTTCATCTGAGCTCTGCGCTTCAGCTCAGACCTCCTTGCTTCAACTGGGAACTTCACATGTACGTGTGGCTTGAGATGAAGTCTTGCACAATGCAGGAATCCTGAGTACCCCCCNAAAAAAAAAAAAAAAAGAAACTAGGTATTATCATCATGGAAATGCATCATAATGATTGTCTCTTTTCTAGGTCTCTCTCACAAATACAGAGCACATTGCTTGGATCATGACATATGACCAATCAGATGTCGCTGCGGACGGAACATTGAGCCAGACTACGAGCAGCAACCTTTCAGAGAGAGGCAGCTGCATCAGAGCCAAAAGGAGCACATTTTAAAATGTATTTATTGAATCAGCAATCAAAGCAGATAAAATAACGATACCGATAATTGGAAAATTATGAATATCAGAACCGATAATTGGCCAGGCCGATGATCAGTCGACCCCTAATAATAATAATAATAATAATAGTATGAGCAATTCCAAGAGGATTCCCAGCACTTGGCATTTGGCCCCCTAACTATGGTGTACGGCATGTGCTTTGTATATGTGGCAGCTTGTTTAGGGTTCATGTGGATTAGAGCGGCTGTGTGCTGGTGAATAGTTGCTGTTGTGAACCTCATCACAAGGCGTTTACAGTCTGGAGCTGTCAGCTCTTTCCAAGAAAAGGTTGTTTAAAAAAGACGACGGGATTATGTGTGAGTCTGTGTCATGCTCACCTGATGATGTAAGTGGAGGTTTTGTTTATCTGGAGCTCAGGTTGAGGACGGAAACCGTGGTTGTGATCGTTCTGTGTGTATTGGGGGGGGNGGATTTGTTCCCTATTGACAGATTTATATATATATATAAACCAGTCTGGATAGCACGGTTGCTCATTTAAATATTTACACATCAGGATCTAAATCATATGTTCGTCATGCCAGAAGCAGAGCTTAATGATAGACATGTTCGTCTGTCCTTATGTCCAACACTTAAATTTGTTTGGAAGCTCTGACACAATTAAGTGTGACAAATATGCAAAAATAGAAGAAATCAGGAAGGGGGAAATACTGTTTCATGGCACTGTACAACCCGCATACATGTTACATTACTGACAACCATTTTCCAAAACACAAACCTGCATTTTAGTTTTCTTATTTTTTCAAATCCCCTAATCTTTCAAAATCAAATATTCAGATGATACACCCACCTTAAAATTCAATGTTTCACCTTCTAGCACTATTGTAGAATGAACGGTCATATTAATGTCTCGGTAAAAGCCGTCTTCTCCTGGAACAGTATTCTCTGGTGGAAACATACAGCTTCTTCCTGCAGCTTCCTGTTGGATCGGTTAAATGGAGTTGCTTTGGAAAAAAAAAAAAAACTTAACAGACATTGTGTTCTTTGTGATGGATTACTTATTTTGAGAAGCTATAAGTCTCTAAAGTTGATTTTTATACCATACTGGAATGAACTTAAACAGTGGCAGTCTAGAAGGTAGGAAAAACAATTCTGAAATTTACTGTTCCAGTAGTGTATCTTGGAAAACGGTTGTCAGTAACATAACATGCCCAATATATTGGTATAGTCCTTTAAGATGTGTACCATGTATATTGATTTCATTATGTTTGTGTGTATTTTCCAGACTGTTCTGAAGGAGGGGAAGCTGATGAAACAGACCAACTCTTTCCAACGCTGGAAGAGACGCTACTTCAAACTGCGAGGCAGGACGCTGTATTACGCCCAGACCGCCAAGGTGAATAACACCATAAATACGTTGATATTCACAGATATCAGACACAGCTACGATAATCTGATTCATCTACAGTGCAACGCTGACTTATTTCTGTCATCCATAAAGTTTGTGAAGGCGACAATGTGGTCTTACTTTACTGTTCAGGTTTCTAATTTTTATCATTCTCCTGTTTCAGTCGATAATCTTTGATGAGGTCGACTTGACTGATGCCAGCGTAGCCGAATCCAGCACCAAGAACGTCAACAACAGCTTCACGGTGAGTCTGTCCATGTTAAAGCCTTCCGATCCTCATTAAAACACTGAAGTCACAGCCAACAACGTCAAAATAAGTGGACAAAAGCTTCCACAAACTCCGATTCTCACAATCCTACAATCACTCTGTAAACAACAAAGTTAGTTCTGTTATCAGATAGTCAAACGTAGAAGACAAACAGTAATCAAACATGGTGTTGTACCAAGGAAAGTAGAATTTGGTTGTTTCTTGTGTTCGTTGCATTCATTGGTTCTGCTGCTTGTAATTCAAACAGCAGACACAAGACAACTTATGCTGGATTCACCTGTTGACGGTGGACAAACAGCTGTTACAGTGAAATCACTGCCAAGCCAACTGCATCAGCAGATGTCGATGGTAGACACGGAAATGTTGCCATAGTAAATTGGCAGAACATAATTCAGTATTGGAGGATGCAATAGCCTTTTATGGCTTTGTACAATGTCATATAAAAACAGGAAAGCTGTGGCCGTTTAAATGCTTTAAAGAACCGACGAGAAAGGCACTCAGACATGTGGGTTCATCTCATTTTACAGACCTCAAAAATGCAGCTAATTTAAGAACTGAGGATGGATGAAGAGATTCAGATGATTTTCAGTTTGTTGCCAGTTTAATTACCTGCTTGATTTAGTTCATCATAATTAATATGAATTCATACTGATTCGTCATACAAACCGGGCGTGTACACCAAAAGAATGAGTCTCTTGCTATCAATCTTTGACCAAAGAATAAATCAACAACTGGTTCATCAGGAAAAATTTGGAAAATTGTAAAGGTTCTATCTGGGTTTGTGGTCTGGGTCTCTCACATCCAGCGGTGGAGAGTTTTCCATCGTCCTCTCATTGAAAAGTATAGAAAATCCAGTTTTCCGTTATTGAACATCATCAACATGTGAATCCAGCATGACAGATTACAAGACGGTCAGACTGCTCTGACTGCTGCAAATTGTTAGTCTCAAAGTTTGTTCTAATCTGTTTTCGTCCCAGTATGAAGGGAGGTTTAATTTTTGCTGTATATGAAAAGAAGAAATATTCTTCACTTCCTGATCTTATTTTTTGATGAACTTTATCATTTCCTGTAAGTGAGCCTGACAGCAGCACTGGCCTTTGATGTATATTTATAATAGTTCTAGGCTGTTATAACAGCAGGGTGGGGCTCTGTGTGTGTGTGTGTGTGTGTGTGTGTGTGTTACAACCCATGACTTCCAGCTGTGTTTGTTTACAGTGTGTTTTAATGTGCAAACTGTACTCAGACTCTTTACATGTGACAGAGTAAGTGTATTTTTAGTAAATTGTGTGTGTGTTTTATCAGTTTCTCACAATGCTGTTATTCACTTAATGTACATCGTACAATTTGTGCGCCCATATATTCATACATATAAATCCATACTGCTGTGTTTGTATTTATTGATTTTTGATGTTCATTATATGTGTCTAAATATGTCTCCTTCTTTACGGGTCTTTTGTAACCCCCTCCCGGTTGCAGGTCGGCATGACAACAGACAGGAAGTAGGCTTGAGTCATTCAAGACGATGTGGGTTGGGCTAGAGGAGGGAGGGAGAGAGAGAGAGATGAATCCAGTGACTTGAGAGACACACACGGTGTTTAAAAAAGGAATTTAAACCAGGACTTGACCAGGATTTTAATTGATCCAGATCAGGATTTTACATTTGGATTTATTTGTACAAGGACATAAACCAGGAATGTTGAGAGCGTGAACCAGTGTATGAATCCACCTCGTCCAGTCTGGTGTAGATCAGGACTCAGACTGTAAGAACTGGTAAGAAAGCTAAATGTTCCACAAAAAAAAGCCTTAAAACAGCTTTTCCCTTTGATCTGTGGAGAATTCATCACCCATGTCACAATTTTATACTTTGATTATTATTCTTTTCTCAGTGGCTTTCTTCAAGATTAACAGGGGAACAATATTAAAGGACCATACCGGTGGTTTTGCATGTTAGAGCTCAATATATACAACCCACATACAGTACATGTTATATTACTGTCAACCATTTTCCAAAACCTATTACTGAAGCAATACATTTTAAAATAGTTTTTACTACCTTCCAGACTGCCATTGGTTTTAGTTCATTCCAGTAGGCTATAAAAATCAACTTGCAGAGACATGAAACATGCTTGAAATAAGTAATCTATCACAGTGAACATGATGCTGTTATTATTTTTTTGTTGAAGTAACTTTATTTAACTGATCCAACACAGAGTATGAATGTATGTCTCTGCCAGGGAATATAGTCCTCGGAGAAGACGACTTTTACCGAGAAATTAAAATGACCATGCCTCCAACAATTGTGTGTTATCAGGTGAAACATTAAATTTTAAGGTGGGCGTATATCACCTGAATATTTGATTTTGAAAGATTAGGGGATTTTGCAAAATAAGAGGAAAACTAAAATATGGTTTTATGTTTTGGAAAATGGGTGGGGGTGGGTGGTATATGGGTAGTATTTATTGGGTTTAACATGCAAAACCACTGGTTTGGTCCTTTAATCTGGTCTTTGTAGTCGCGGGTGGGAACTGAACTCATACACTGCTTTCACAGAGTTTAACCCAAAACCCACCGTAGTTTAACCAAAGCGCAAAAATCTCTGTACAGTTACAGCTGTTGGCTCTCAGCAGACTCAGGATGAAGCACGAGGCTCAAAGGTTCAGCTGGGTTTGTACTCTTTTATACTTTTTATGTAAAACTCTGAAAGAAGCACAGCAGACATGCAGATAAATGAATGAAAGAGCTGCCAGGATAACCCTGTTGTAGCTAACAGTTAGCAGTGGTTGTTAAATGTGATGTAACCATGGATTTAGACTGCAGAGAAACACTGAAAGTAGTTTACAAGTTGAAAATCAGCACGGCTGAACAGTGAGGAGGAAAATGGGGGAGGACGTAAAAGAGGAGGAGGAAACAGATGAGAGGTTCAGGAGTGAAGCTGAAAGAAATGTCAGGAATGACGGAGGGAAACACAGAGTCTGTTTGCCCTGGTGAGTGTGTATGTGTGTGTATGACGTTTTTGTGTTCAATGACGTCAGTGCCTCTGACTTTATGTGTGAGAAAGTACTGTTGTTGTGTCTGTGTGTTTTGTCTCTGTATGGATATTTAAAGGAGACATTCTGCTTCTAGTCATATTTCATTGTGTTTATATTGTAATTTATCAGGAGTTTGTGTTGAACATCATCAGAGATTGACTCCTATAGAAACGCATCCAGTAAGACAAACCCATAGGTCCTTAACTGTCCTGAAAGATTCATTTTGATTGGTCCTTTGGTTCTGTAACATGATAATGTTGAGGAGGCCACATTTGAGGGTCGTTCACAAGATTGTGCACCATACAAAATTTGAAACAGTGTGGACGATGTGTGACATTTATGTGTGACATAAATGTGCCTCCACTGACGATTGGACAAGTGAAGAATTACGGAGGAGTATGGGAGAAAAGGAGAGAGCGACAAAAATGATGGTGAACAATGTTGAGGAGCAACTGGCAGAGGAGGTGAGGAAGTACCAGCGCTGATACCATTCCTTCAGGAGGGATTAGAAAGACTGATAAATGGAGGTATTTCATACTCTGGAGTCTGAGGAATATGACTGTCACAGGAAGTGAAAAAAATCTGTATGACGATATGTGAAGGTGAGAAAAAAGAACAAACCAAGAAATGGAGATTCTGTTGGATCTAAAGAGCCTCGTATACTGTGCGGCTGTCATCAGCAGTCGTCATGAAAGTGTGAGCACCATGAATGCCAGGACACGTGATGGTGCTTTTTGAAGCTGTTTCACATCTGCACAGCAGTCACAATACCTAAACCTCATTGTGCACAGTGGTGCTGCAGCAACAGAAAGCAGATGTGGAGCAGTGTGTTTTTGTGCATTTAACCACTGCGAAGTGGTTGCAGCCACCGTGAACTGGATCCGGATAAGAGGATGAAAATAGGTGGATGGACCATTGCAGAGTTTTCAAAATAATCCTTAAGGACAAAATAATTACGCAGAAATGTGGATAATATTATTTTGTTTGCATTCTTTATAGTGACACGCTGAGCTGATGTGTTTCATCCCTGTGATTAGGAAACTAAGTCCAGCTGCTAATTTAAAGACAAAATTTATATTGAAGACCAGACAAAAAAAAAAAGTTTTATTCACACATAATAAACATTTCATCTATGCCATAATGTCAGAGCAGGTNCAAAAAAAAAAAGTTTTATTCACACATAATAAACATTTCATCTATGCCATAATGTCAGAGCAGGTACCAACATCAGTACCTGTCCAGGTTAATTTGAGCTTCATGTCTGTCACGTGTGTCACGTGTTTTGGAAGGTGGATTTCTGTTTGGAAATTAACCTCTTCAAATATTTGCTCATTTCCACTTCAAACAAACATCTCAGTGTGTTTGATCAGTGGATATTTGCTTGCTGCTGTGACTCCGGCCTGTAGGCTGGAGGTAGTTTTCAAGTGTGAAAATCTGAATTAGATTTTACTATAAAACTACAGCTTGATTGATAAGTTCTGAGCCTGTCACAGAAAACTCAAACCCACATTAAGGTGGGTGTATAACTTGAACATTTTATTTTGAAAGACTAGGGTATTTTGGCAAAATAACAGGAAAGCTAAAAGATGGTTTTGTTTTGGAAAATGGTTGTCAGTTAAGTAACGTGTTTGTGGGTAGTTTTTATTGGGCTTAAACTGCAAAATCACTGTTGTGGTCCTTTAAGTTAGAATCACTGAGCTCAAATGAAAAACACCTCAAGACTTATATTTCTTCACTAAAACATTACAGACATGCTTACTGCGTTATGGATCAGGTCACTATCAATCAACTCCTGTTCATTAGTGAGATGACAGCTTTGGACTTTTGTCTTTACTGTTGTGAGATCCCCAGCATCCAATCAGTTTCTCTCATACTAAAATTGCAGACAGCCAATCAAATATCAGCATTTACAAGAGACAAAATAATCAACACAAACTTTACCAAGTAACGGAAGCTTTTTTTTTTTTTTTTTTTTTTTAAACTAAACTGCAGGAGACTATTTAACAGGGTTGAGGAAATGACTGACAGTGCAGACCTGAAGCAGATTTTGGTTTTTACACCAGAGGGCTTGTGCTGGTGTCAGCTGAACCCTGTTTTACCTTTTTTAGCCAAAAGATCACAGCTTTCAAAAATGTTCCTCTGTGATTTTGTACTTTACAAAGTAGTTCCGGTATTCTAATGTTTACGGGAGACGTTTAGAGTCCTGAGGATCTGCACACATTGGACTGATGCTTTGACCCTGAAAGAAGCATCAAAGATAAACAGGGAGGCTTTTACCCTGTGGATGAATCAGTCAGATGAAGGCTTGTTTTGTCACTAAAGGCTCAGTGAGCTTTGGCTTTTGGTCTGTTGAGTTACAATTTCGGCACCGAGAACACCAGAAACACTCAGCGAGTGTTTGTCCTTTTTGTGGAGCTGAACGCTCCACTAACCACTGTGCTAACCTCTGATGCTTTGAGGACATCCACTGTTATGCTGCCATTAGCGCTAAATGCAGATTTACTGTATATCACTGTTAAATCGCACAGTATTACAACATTTTGATGAGGTAGTTGGATAACAAGCACAAAACAGGAAGGATTTATAATACAAAATAAAAAAACAAACTGACTTCAAACTGCTATTTCTAGTAGAGGTGAGCAGTATATCCTTAAAATAATATTGTGATATCTGAAGGTATTTTTGCAATAACGATATTCAAGATGATACGAGTGAGCAATGTAACGCTGAACATTGTTGTATTGGTGATTGCAAAAGGAAACAATACTGCAAACTGTAACAACATGAGTAAAAATTAATAAATGTAAAACAGTCAAGTGTTTCCCTTCAGTAAAAGTATAAATAATACTATACTGTAATATTTTAGCTTGTAGACAATAACACAGATTACCTTGAGCTGCTAGTCTTAAGTGATGTATAAACCATGAACAAAATGACTGATGATGTGTTAAGATTTGATCTTTGGCAGGTTATGATATCCCCTCCAGTATTAAATACCCTGTATGACACTGCACTTAAATCATAGTAAGTAGTAATAAATGAAGTCCAAACCCACCACAAACCAAGAACTCAACTGACATTAGCATAGCGGCTAAGCTAACACTGTTCATATATCACAACAAGAAGTTACTGCTGACAAAAATGTCACTGCTTTGCTAATTTCACTCCACAGTTAGCCTTTTCTGTCACAGGGAATAAAAGCAGCTAACACTCCAGCTATGCTTGACTGAGTCAGCGTCACTTCCTGTTTGTTTTGCATCTCAAAACAGCTGATTGGCTCTGCTCCTCCTCACGCCAGGTGAGAGTTTCTTGGTATTCACCCAGGTTTTTCTGCTTCTGGTGGAGAAACTGATTTGTTGTGTTTCCACCTTTGGTTTTTAGCCAGTTAGCATTTAACCATTTCCGAACATTTTCCTTTTTCAGGAACTAATTGACCAATTTGACCACTTTGACCAATAAAATCCAGCCAAAAAAAAAAAAAAAANAAAAAAAAAAAAAAAGAGTTCCTGTGAAGAAATTGGATCTGACTGGTTGTAAAAATGACATCATAGTCTCCTCCTGCTGTGGCTGCTGCATAAAAGTGAAAAGTGATTTGATGGATGTAGCCCAGGAACTACTGTTTGCTTTAATTAACAGCGTTAAAAACCCAGAATCCAATTAATGCTTTATCCCAATGCAGTTGTCATGACAACAGAAACACAAGATCATTGATAGAATCTGGATTGTGTGATTAAGTGATCACAGAGAGAACCAGAGGACACAGAACATTTGCTTCTTGACAGTGATGCTAAGAGGAAGTGCGTCAGCGATGTGTGTGGAAAAAAAACACACATACATCAGAGTTTTCCAAAGAAATCCACATCAGGATCTGTTCACTCAGTGTACTTCATACAGAGACCCACTCCCACAGTGGTAAACACAACACAGTGACGCATAGAGCGTTTTTAAAGTCTAGGCCTGAGGGGTTTAAATAGCATGGTGGAATATAGAAGTCACTTTTTATTGCTGGTTTTGTGTGTGTGTGTGTGTGTGCACACATCTATTTCTGTCAGTGTGGGAACAGAGAGCTCATTGTGGAGCAGCTGAACAGGAAGTGGAAGTCGACATGTGCTTTCCTGAAAATTAGAACAACGAACACACACACACACACTCGCACATTTCCCACATGTAACACATCTCACACACAAACTTGTGATGCAGCCACACTCAGCATTGTATTGTGTTGTGCCTCGTGTTTCCGCTCACACATTTCCATCTGCCCCAGGGATTTGAACCAGCAGCCTTCCACTTATTCACACTGTCATCTACCAGTAACGTAATTTAATCACTCTCTCTCTCTCTCTCTCTCTCTCTATCTCTCTTTCTCTTTATGCCTGTCTGTCCTCCTGTTTTTTTGTCTATCAATCTATTCGTCGTCTCCCTGTCTGTCTCTCTCAGGTCATCACTCCTTGCAGACGTTTGATTCTGTGTGCGGACAACAGGAAGGAGATGGAGGAGTGGATAGCAGCGCTGCGCAGCATTCAGAACAGACAAAACTATGAGGTCTGTCTCTCTGCCGTCTGTCCGTCTTTCTAACAAACGAGTCTTAGTAGCAGTAGTAGGTGTGCAAGCAGCAGTAACAAAAATAGTAGTAGTGGTAGTAGTACTAGTAGTAGTAGTAGTATTAGTGTAATCTTTGTGGTATTAGCATCCTGAATCTGAGTCTGCGTCTTTGTCTCCCAGTCCACCCAGTACAGTATGGACCATTTCAGTGGGATGCACAACTGGTACGCCTGCTCTCATGCCAGACCGACATACTGCAACGTGTGCAGAGAGGCTCTGTCTGGAGTCACATCACACGGCCTGTCATGTGAAGGTACACACACACACACATAATATACACACAGGATACACGCACTCCTTAAAAGTGTGCATGTCTGTGTGTGTGTATTCACTTATGCACTATCATTTGTGTGTTTCAGTGTGTAAGTTTAAGGCCCACAAGCGGTGTGCGGTACGGGCCACCAACAACTGTAAATGGACCACGCTGGCTTCCATAGGGAAGGACATCATTGAGGACGAGGATGGGGTGAGTGGGACAAAGCCATGAGAAGACGATCTGCTTTTTGTTGTGGAATATTCTCATACTTTTACAGTGACAGCGAACGCCTCATCTCCACCTGTATTCTGAGAGTTTAGCTCTCCTCTTTTCTCCTCTCCTCAGGTTTCAATGCCTCATCAGTGGTTAGAGGGGAATCTTCCGGTCTCGGCCAAATGCAGCGTGTGTGATAAAACGTGCGGCAGCGTCCTTCGCCTGCAGGACTGGAGATGTCTCTGGTGTAAAGCTATGGTGAGAGAGTATAGTTATTGCTATTATTATTATACTACATACACACATGGACACGGTGTGGTGCGCTTGTTGTCCTGCTGAGTACGTCCCCGCTCTTCTCCAGGTGCACTCAGGCTGTAAGGACCAGCTGTCCTCTAAATGTCCTCTGGGTCAGTGTAAAGTATCGGTCATTCCTCCTACTGCGCTCAACAGCATCGACTCTGACGGTGAGTTTTAAAAATATCCAACGCTTAGCTAGTCACCTTTACTGTGGTAGCAGCTTTTGTGTGTGAAGTGTGTTAGCAGCTTTTCATTTTCAGCATGTCACGAGCCACTTTGACTACTTCACCAGCCACTCTTGGCATGTCTCTAACTGCCTTTACTACTTCACTAGCCACAGCTACTATTTTATCACCTCTGTAACTACACAAGGTATTAAAATGCTGCTTGACCACTAGTTTCACTTTTGTACCACCTTTTTATTTTTTTAAAGCCATATTCACTACTTCACTCGCCTCCATCATTAGTTCAGTAGCCACTTTCACTGTTTCACAGGTTACTTTTTTCTTTTACCAGTCAGTTTTACAGTTGTGCAGTGCAGCAAATGGGCTAAATCACAGTTTGTCTTTCAAATCTGTATTAAATCAAATAAATTGTGCTTGTCAGGTTTCTGGAAGGCGTCGTGTCCTCCGTCCTGCACCAGTCCTCTGCTGGTGTTTGTCAACTCTAAAAGTGGAGACAACCAAGGTGTGAAGTTCCTGCGACGCTTCAAACAGCTGCTGAACCCTGCACAGGTCTTTGACCTGATGAACGGAGGACCACATTTAGGGTGAGCGAGTGAAAGTATGGAATTAAAAGGATTCCGTCTTTCATCAAATAAACATGATTTGATGCTTGATTGTAAATCTGTTAAGAGGTCTGTTATTCAAGAGTACACTAAAGTTGATTTATGCTGATTTCCATGTGATTATGATGTTTACATGATGTTGGAAAAAATAGATTTTTTTCTTTAATCGAACTAGAATAGAAACCTTAAAGTGCATATAAATATAGTGAGTGATCCTACCCTCTCATTACAAAGGATTTATGGGTAATGAAGCTCTTTCTCTCTCTCTCTCTCTCTCTCTCTCTCTCTCTCTCTCTCTCTCTCTTTCTTTTTTCAGTCTGCGTTTGTTCCAGAAGTTTGACACATTCAGAATCCTGGTGTGTGGAGGAGACGGCAGCGTTGGCTGGGTTTTGTCTGAAATCGACGCACTCACGCTACACAAGCAGGTATTCTCTTTCTGTCTCTCTCTCTCTCTCCCCCCCTCTGTCTCTCTCAGATTTAAGGCTTCCACAAGTTCCTCAGAAATAAAGACTCTGTTGTCGCTTTCATGTAAAATCTAGCGAATCTCTGACTTGGTTCAGCTCTTCCACTCTGTCTCTGTTCAGCATTGCCCCCTCCTTCATTTTGAAGATTACTGCACCATCAAGCTCCTGCTCTCCTCTAATACTAACAGGAAACTGTTTTTGGTTGTTTAAACTTCAACTTAATTGAAAGATATATACATGTAATGTTCGAGCTTTATGTGAAGAACAGCACCGTAACACCATCATGCTGTTCTGTCTGATGGTGATTTTCTGTTTTGCCTTTTTTACCAATCAGAGTTCACTTTCCAAAGTTGTCTGATTTACACAAATAGAATTTATTGAACAAGTGTAAAGCAGAAAAGCCAGACAGTGTGGAATTTACAACAGTTGGTGTTGGAGCTGTGCTAACATTTTCCCCTTGTTTCCAGATTTTATGCCAAGCTAGGCTAATCACGTCCTGGAGATAAAACTAATTTACATCAAGATGAAAACAAGAGTAATTCTATGAGATGTCACACTTTTCATTTGTTATTGATGTACTGATAAACGTGTTTTAGTGTCAACTTGGCGTGCTGCCGCTCGGCACCGGGAACGACCTGGCCCGAGTCCTGGGATGGGGCTCAGCCTGTGACGACGACACCCAGCTGCCTCAGATCCTGGAGAAACTGGAGAGAGCCAGTACTAAGATGCTGGACAGGTAACACAATGACAGACAGGTGACAGGGCAGGTAATTAAAATGGTGATAGGTAGATGATATGATGAGGTAAAAAGATAAAAAAAAAAAAAATTGGTAACATGTCAGATGGGTGACAGAATGTGAGACAGCTACCAGAGATCTTTTCCGCTGTAGTAACTGTTTCTGTCTTCCTGCCTTAGATGGAGTATTATGGTTTACGAGTCCAAGTTTCCACGGCAACACTCTGCCTCCACCGTCACCGAGGACTGCAGCGACGACTCTGAGGTAACAGGAAACACATCACTTCCTGTGTGTGTACGTCAGGAGCTTGTCTGACAGATACATCTATTCTTGACAGTTTAGAAAAAATGTGATGATCATTATTTTGAATCTTGAAAATTATGAGGATCCACTCAAACTGATTATCAATGAACTGCCATTAAGAATTGAAGCAGTTACAAATACATAATTTCGATAATATAGGTTATGTATTATGTCTCTGTAGCATATTTTTCAAATAAATAATTTCAGACTTAAGGGCTCAGATTTTTTTTCCTCAAGGCAGGATACCGTTTACAAGAAGAAGATGACTTGCCGCTATATTAGAAGCAGAAAGAGAAACGGGCTAGAGGGCAAAGAAACAACAGCAAAATGCAGAGCTTAGTTCAATTCACAAAGTGGCATCACAACCAACTTTCAGACAGCAGACAGCAGATAAATTGGTGTCAAAGTTGAACCAGGCTGTGCAGACAGGGGGCTAGCCAAACAAGTTATAGCGTGTCCATGACAACGAAAAAATATTGCTTCAGCTAATAGTCTTACTTGAGGGGGCTGACACTCTCACGTTTTATATTGAAGCATCTAAGGACGTACAAGAAAGTTCCAGAACACTCTAAATGGTGGATTCTGACTAGAATGTTGCTTTGTCTTGGTTCAGGTTCAGCAGATTCTGACCTATGAGGACTCTGTGGCTGCACACCTCTCCAAGATCCTGAGCTCAGACCAGCACTCTGTTGTCATCTCCTCTGCCAAGTACGTCTGCCTGAGTGTTGGTTTTAACTCTAATGCAGTGTACGGTTTTAGTGGTAGCCCTAATGGTGTGTGTATGTGTGTGTTTTTTCAGGGTCCTGTGTGAGACTGTGAAGGACTTTGTGGCTCGCGTTGGAAAGGCTTACGAGAAGAACACCGAGAACTCACAGGAGTCGGAGGTCATGGCCAAAAAGGTGACCGTACTGATCATCACACCTCTGATTCCCTTTCTTTACTGTTTCATCCAGGTAGAGGCGGGGCTTAAGGATGGGGTTAGCGATTCATCTGTCCATCCAGAACTGTAATCCAGAGCAAGAAACTTGTGCTGACTGATGTGTTATCGATTGCCCCCAGAGGATGAATCCTAATGCTTTTTGTTGACACGGACCTGTCCTCTATCATCAGAGTGTTAGAACCATGTTTTAATGTTTTTCAGTGTGGAGTCCTGAAGGAGAAGCTGGACTCTCTGCTGAAAACGCTTAATGAGGAGGCTCAGGCCTCCACCGTGCTCCCCCCCGCTCCCCCTCCCACCATCGCTGAGGAGCAGGAGGAGGGCGACGGAGTCCTTATGCCGCCTCCTCTTCCTCCTCACACTCCGCCCAGCGCCATCCCCTGCTCATCCCGAACCACTAGCTCTTCCTCATCTTCGACAGCAGCGGTAGCCATCTTTAAACCGCGGGAGCAGCTGATGCTGAGAGCCAACAGCCTGAAGAAAGCCATCAGACAGATCATAGAGCACACGGAGAAAGGTGAGACAGCTTACAGGACATTATGGAAAGGTCAAAATGTCAACAAAGAATTAAAGAACATACGCTCTGCTTCTAGTTATGTTCCCTCATGTTTATAGTGAAATATAACAGGAGTTTATGTTAAACTTGGTCACGTGTCAAACCTATAGAAATGCATTCAGAAAGACAAAACCATAGGTTCTGAGCTGCCCTGAAAGCTTTGCTTTGATTGGTCCTTTACTGCTGTAACATAATGATGTCAACATGTAACACATGAATTTATCCACCTGCACATTTACATATCCATGTTGTGTCTGCTTTGGCCAAGCTAAGTGAGGCTAACTCTACTGGCTTCAAGGCAGTACAAATGAAAGCCATGTGGCCTGCTCAGTTGTTCAGCCATCGTCATTTAGAAGCCTTATTATCAAACCTTCCAGATGAAGAGTATCATGCATCTACTCGTAACTTAAACTGTTATAAGTTCAATGTGAGTGCAGGTGAGTGTTCATGTTCATCAGGTGATCACCTTCTCAGTAACTGCTGTTTCTTTGAGTTTGGCCCTTGACATAGAAAAGAAAAGATTGTGCGCTCCCACTCACCCAGCACTACTCTGTTCATAGCTAGTTATTAACCATGCTACCTATATTAGCTTTCACAAACTTCATAAGCTGCTTTGATTCCCTGAAGCTAATTTGAAAATCAAAATCCAAGCCAAGCTGGAGCCATGAGGAACAACTCTGCTACCTGAAGCTAGCTTGTTAACAACCTTCTTACCTGCTACCTGAAGCTAGCCTGTTAGCAACCATGCTAACTGCTACCTGTGGCTAACTTTATATTATAGTATTATAAAGATAGATACATTTTGCTGTGTAGACTGAGTCTGATCATGATAATTATGGTGGATAATTGCCCTGTCACAGTCACTGATATTTACTTTTGCTGTCATTGTTTTGATCTGTTGGATTATTACAGTATTGTACACAATATAATATATTTGTCTGTGTCTGTCTCGGTTTCAGCGGTGGACGAGCAGAACGCTCAGACCCAGCAGCAGGTTTTCTCTCTGGGACGATCAGAGGAGGAGGAGGAGGAGGGATTGGTAGAAGAGGAAGAGGAGGAGGAAGTAGATGAAGATAAAGTGTCTCTTCAGTCATCCTACAGCACCAAAAACCGCAACACACACAGAGGTCAGAACACGCCACTATCAAAGTCATGCCACCTGCGTTATCCGAATAACACGTTCTTGATAGATTAAATTCTGAATGTCTGTTTGTGCAGTCAGTAAGACACCCTGTGAAAAGCTGATCAGTAAGGGAAGCCTGTCACTGGGCAGCTCTACATCACTTCCTGTCCAGACAGGAAGTAGGGAGAACACGCCGATGCTTAACGCCAAAATCCTGTTTCCTGGTAAGAAGCTCTGTTAGCAGAAATAATTTAGAGCAAACACAAGAAAACTCCTGGACAGTTCACTATAAAGACATTCTGTGTGTGTGTGTGTGTGTGTGTGTGTAGGTCTAAGAGCTGGCATCTCAGGTTCTCTGTCCAGCAGTTCTGTCATCAGTCGACTGCTGGTCAACGCTGACCCCTTCAGCTGTGACCCTGACAACATGTAAGACTGCCTTGAGTGTGTGTGTTTGTTAGCGTGTGTGTGTGTAAAATACAGTCTATTATGTGTACTGTTTTAAATCCAGAACTTTAACCAAAATATTTTTATGCAGTTTAGTTCTGCATCCTGCTGTGTCACATGTTAGTTAATGTCTTAACATGTTCTTAACGTGTAACGTGTCCTTGCATGTCTGACAGGGACTGCTACACAGAGAAATGCGTTATGAATAATTACTTTGGCATTGGCCTGGACGCCAAAATCTCTCTGGACTTCAACAACAAGAGAGATGAACATCCTGAGAAATGCAGGTAATTAAATTAAGAAGGTTAATGAGGAGGTGAATTCACCTGAATGAGGTCATCAGGTGAGTGTAGAGCAGGGAATGATGGGAAATATTCAGAGCTGTGGTACTGAAAACAAACCTTTCTCAGGTAGTCTTAGTTAAACAGCTCCATCTGGTGGACAGCTGAAATCATTACATTATATTCCAAACATACTGGATAATGGGTGACACGTGAGGCGATGTCGCCTCTCTTCTATTGATTTCCAATGAAGCAAGTGTGCAGATGCAATGTTCACGAGTCCCCTCCTGCAAAACGACATGCGATGCTCGAACTTGTGAAATGTTAAGCTTGTGCATCTTTACGTGAACATGCAGGCTTGTGATGAGATCCAGCACAGTAGAACAATTATTAACTTTTGATCACTTTCAGTGATTCAGTGATGATGACCTATCAGCACTGATGGACCAATGAGCTAACAGCATATAGCCTGGTCATTGAAGCCAATCAAAATGATCAATATGTATCATATCAAAGCATTTCCATTGCTGATGTTACTTTAATCTGAATTATTACACAATCACATGACCAGAAAGACAAAACCTCTTTATATGATTTAATATTAATAGTATGGAAACATAAAAGAATGATTTTTACAGAACGGAAACAATGCATGCATTTTAATGTTGATATATTTAGCAGCAAAATAATATTAATGTAATTGTGTAGTGTCTATTTGTATATGTTGAACGTGGAGGAGTTGTTTGTTTGTTTATGGCAATCTTTGTTCACCAAGCGAGATTTAGACTCACGCAGAATATGTGTGAGTGAGTTGTTGGTTTGTGTTTAGGAGTCGCACTAAGAACATGATGTGGTACGGCGTTCTGGGAACCAAAGAGCTGCTGCACAGAACCTACAAGAACCTGGAACAGAGAGTCCTGCTGGAGGTGAGACCAGCATCTGGAGCACTAGTTCAACCATCAGGTTGTTCAAAACCAATTTACAGAGACTTAAAACCTGTGTGTGTGTGTGTGTGTGTGTTTAGTGTGATGGCCGTCCCATCCCCCTCCCCAGTCTACAGGGCATTGCTGTGTTGAACATCCCGAGCTACGCAGGAGGAACCAACTTCTGGGGAGGAACCAAGGAGGATGATGTAAGAACCTGTCTATCTGTCTTTCTCTGTGCCTTTGTGTGTCTCTCTGTCTGTCTTCCTGACTGTCTGTCTATCTGTCTTTCTTTTTGTCTGTCTGATCTGGAAGCTTCCTCTGTGTCTCTGCAGACGTTCACTGCTCCATCGTTTGATGATAAGATCCTTGAGGTGGTGGCCGTGTTTGGGAGCATGCAGATGGCCGTGTCCCGGGTCATCAACCTGCAACACCACCGCATCGCACAGGTCTGTCTGTCTGTCTGTCTGTCTGTCTGTCTGCTTGTCTGTCCAGCCGTCTGACTGTCTTCTCCCCGTCTCAGTGTCGGACGGTGAAGATCACCATCCTGGGCGATGAGGGCGTCCCGGTGCAGGTGGACGGGGAGGCGTGGATCCAGCCACCAGGATACATCAAGATTATCCACAAGAATCGAACCCAGACCCTCACAAGGGACCGTGTGAGTTCTCTGGATTAAAGAAAACATATAAAATAACAAAGCAAATGTCACAAACTTCAGTGCGATTAATAAATTACTGGGATGTTTCACCAGAAGCCATGTGGTTATGAGGTTTTTAAAGTTTTCCGGTATTTTCCAGGCCTTTGAGAGCACGCTGAAGTCGTGGGAGGACAAACAGAAGTGTGAGTTTCCTCGAGCCCCGCCCCCTGATCCCCCACAGCCCCCCCTCTCCTCACAGCCAGAGATGGTCTCGGAGGAAGAGGCGACACTCGTCAGTGAGTTTGGACAGGCAGCAGGAGCCCTCATCCTCAGGTAAACCGGATTATGATGACTGAGACTAAGTGAGTTGTTTTAAATCCTGATCGTTTTTGTTGTTGTTTGTAAGCAGACATGCATTTTTTTTTTTTTTTTTTTTTTTACTGTTTTAGTATTCGTGAGGTCGCTCAGTCTCACCACAGTATGGAGCAGGAACTGGCCCACGCCGTCAACGCCAGCTCCAAGGCCATGGACGTCGTCTACGCAAACTCCAAGAGCTCTGAGGTGCAGAAGATCTTTCCTGTCCGGTCTTCACTTTGCTCCCCCGTCCTTGTTATAAAGCGGTTTCAGTGACATTTACACAGATGTAACTGTAAAATCTTCATCTTGTCCCGTCTGTTGACTTGTCCGTCTGTCCAGGCGCTGAGCTGCAGCGTGGTCACCCAGATGGTCAGTAACGTCAAGGCTTTACACAGTGAGACGGAGCTGCTGCTGGCTGGCAAGATGTCCATGGTAACTGTCTCTGTTTGTCCTCCTGTCCTGTCTCTGGAGACGGTTTTATGTGTACATATTCAACAGCAAACCTTATGATTAATCCTTTGAAAGTCCCTCAAGGATACTGACATTATTTTTTACTCCAGGTTTTTGCTAAATATTCTGATTTAGTTCTATATTTTTAGTTTTTATGTGTTATAAAATCTATGCTCTACATCAGTCAGGCCTGCGAGATTACATTGGAGTATTTTTGGTCGAGGGCCTGGTCTTGTTCTGGCCCTGGTCTTGCCCTGCTCCCAATTCTGGTCCAAGTCCTGGCTCCAAACACAGCCCCAATACAGGTCCGGTAGGGCCAACTACCTGGTCCAGACCTGGACCTGGACTAGACCTGATTTGACCCTACTACTACCCTTGCCCGCGTTCTGATCCTGACTATGGTCCTGGTCCTGGCCCTGTCTTTTGCCATGGCCCTTACCCTGGCCTTGGTCCTGCTCCTGGTCCTCATCCAATCTTTGGCCAAGGCCCCTTATCCTGGCACTGGCCACAGTTCTGTTCCTGCTCATAACCATGTTCCTGGCCTGACAATAGACCTAGTCCCAGTCATGGCCTTGGCCCTGATCCCGATCCCTTCTAGTCCTGGCTCTGACCCTGATCCCGTCGCTGGCCCTGCTCCTGGCCCTGATTGTGATGGTTGTTGTGTGTTTGTGTCTCTGCAGCAATTGGATCCTCCTCAGCAGGAACAGCTGAATGGAGCTCTGAGTTCCGTGGCTCAGCAGCTCCGTCGCCTGGCTGAAGTTCCCTGGTTGTGCCCAGTCATCGACCCCTCAGACCATGAGGTAAAAACCTTCTGCAGGATCCGGATCCTGATTTCACTCAAATCACAGATCAGTTCAGTATTATAATCGACAAATTTAGATACCTAAATTAAAAGCTCTGTCCACCCGTCTGTCTCACTGTCGCTACCTGTCTGTCTTCAGGATCCTCTGACAGATTTCTCAAAGCGAAGTCGAAGTGCCAAATTCCGCCTCGTCCCAAAGTTCAAGAAAGACAAGAACAACAAAAACAAGGAAACCTGTGCTACTCTCTCACTGCCTGGTAATCTCTCTCTCTCATACACACACACACTTTCACACAATGATTTACACCTCTGTTCGTCATAGTCTCTGATTTTGGGTCTGAATTGGAACGGTAATGATCTTTTGGTTCTATCAGGTTCACTGTTCTCTGAAAGCACCACAATCTTCCACGTCACCTGACTGATTCTCAACTGAAATTGGCTAATCAAAAATTTAAAAAGACACTGATTGGCTGGTCATCTTCAAGGTCCCAAATTTCTATTTGGCAGGTTGTGGTGTTTTATTTTCTCTCACTTGGGCAAAAAAAAAAATCCTAAATACTAACAAGTTAAGCATACTTTAATCGTGTTTGGGAAGTTTACGAAACATGGCAAGAAAAGCAACAAAAAAAAACATTGATATATTTTGTGATTGCCAAATTTCGAAATTATTTAACACTCTTGTCAGACTTGGAAACTCCTTCCTGCTCTGGCGGAGGGGTGTTTGATTTTTATTTTGCCNCTCTTGTCAGACTTGGAAACTCCTTCCTGCTCTGGCGGAGGGGTGTTTGATTTTTATTTTGCCCGGGGTTACCTGTGGTGTTTCTGGGGCGTTTCCTGTCTATTTGAACCGCTTCCTGTTGGTCTCAGTTCACCAGTGGGGGACGGAGGAGGTGGGGGCGTGGCTGGACTTTCTCTGTCTCACTGAATATAAGGACATCTTTATCGGACACGACGTCCGTGGAGCTGAACTCATTCACCTGGAGAGGAGGGACCTGAAGGTACTGTTGGCTAGCTTAGCTTAGCTAACTGCTAATGAAAGGCTAACAAACAGCGCTGGGTTAGTGAGCGGTTGTTGGGACGTGTAGCTGCATGAATGATGGATGGAGCAATGTTTGGATGGAAGATGGATGAAAGCAAATAGATGGATGGAGACAGACAAGCTCACCGTGTTACACAAGGAAGTGTTGGGCTTTTCTAATTCACTTTCAGTCCTTAATGCTTGTGTGTGTGTCTCGTTAGGACCTGGGTGTAACGAAGGTGGGTCATATGAAGCGCATCCTGCAGGGTATCAGAGAGTTGAACAGGAACAGCAGCGCCAGCGAGGCCTAGCCAACGCAAGGTAATGCAATACGATAATAATGATTATCTTACTTTCTCACCTAACATTAGCATACTCCTGTAGTTAATATTTAGTATGTAATTAGTCTGGCAGCACACTAACATTTGTATGTTAAAGGACCATACCAATGGTTTTACATCTTCAAGCCCAGTAAATACTACCGGCATACACATTACATTAGTGTCAACCATTTTCCAAAACATAAAACAGTAATTTACTTTTGCTGATTATTATCTCAAGCACATTTCAAGTTTCTAAAATTTGATTTTTATAGTATACTGAAATTAACTAGAACCAATGGCAGTCTGGAAGGTAGGAAAAATAATTCTAATGTTTAATGCTCCAGTAATATGTTTAATGGTTGGCTATAATATAATATGTATGTAGGTTTTATTTATTGAACATGAAAAATCACCGGTTTGGTCCTTTAACATGCTTACTTATTGCATGTTACCCTGCTAATGTTACTAGCATGTACCATTTAATATGCTAGCATGCTAACATGACAACAAAACATGCGTACAGTTAGCATATACCATTCTAATGTTTGTCATGTGAGCACAGTGGCTCTCAGTCGTGGTTCTCATGGCTCACGGGACGACATGTTTCCCTTCTGTCCCTGCTCTCTGCACACCTGATAAAGCAAATGACCAAGTGAACTCACCTGATTTGGTTAATCAGGTGTGGATAGAGGAGGGAGAGCTGAGAAATATGTAGACCTGTGAGCCATGAGGACCACAACTGAATGCCACTGTGCTAGTTTTAACATGCTAAACTTAGCTTGTTACTATGTTAGCATTAGTATTGAGGTCACAGTCTATCTGAGGCTGATGGGAGGAATTTAGTCACTAGTTTCTGAATTAAGTTTGACCTGCTGGTGGCGCTAAATGAAAAATCATGTGATTAGGATTCATTGTCTGTTAGCTTATGTGGCTAAACAAAACACACACATACAGCACCAGACAACAGTCTGACTCCTTGTTGTTCTCGTAGCAACCACTGCCTGCTCCCCTCCTACCTCTGCTGCTGTCGACAACCTCAACCATCTGACCTGGCCTCCTGATCCTGAACCAACACCGCTGCATCCCTCAGGCCTGACCAGCAGGCATGACAGACCATGACGGTAAAACCATCACGTCTCTGCATCTGTTTGTTTGGACTGGTTTTTCGGTGATTTTGGGTTCGTTTCAGCCCCGTGATGTTTTCAAACATCACAGCAGCACAACAGGAAGTGGAAGAAAACATTTTGGATGGGATTCAAACTCACAACCTCACTGGTGAGTGCTGGTTCCCATGTAAAAAAAAAACAAAAAACAAAAAAAAAAACACAGCAGCTGACCTCAAATATGAAACTCAAAAACAGCCTGGAGACAACCAATCAGATTCTCCACTAGTGCCTTGTCATCCCTCCCACTGCCCAATCAGCATTCAGGAGGCGGAAGATTCAGAGCCAACGTTTATCTACCTACACTGATGACCGGAAAGGGCTTCAGATCAGACGAGAGCCATATAGAGACGATGTAGTGTCATCTCGTTACCATGGAGACTGACTATAGTGAGCCAGTTACAGGAAGTTGCTACCTGTCCATTTTAAGTAGTAACTTTAAGTCCTAATGGTTTCTCTCTTTGAGTGATTTTTGGCAGTTTTGGTGTTTGAAACTAAAAACCTCAGCAGGCTGATTAACAGCAACCAAAATGTCATTGGAAGAATTTTTGGTTTGAACCAAAAATTCTTGGTTTCTTTGAGGAAAAAAAATTTGAAGAAAAATTCTTCTTCAAACTGTTTCCTGCCCTGACTGTCACTGCCAGAAGTACCCCTGACCAGCTGAACTGTCAGAACCTCCACTGGTACCCCGAATGTTTGATCACGATGCAACGGAACCCTTTACATTTTTGGACAATTGTCTTTAGAGAAAATTTTGCATCTCCAGCCAGACATCTGTGAGGGGCCATATAGGAACACTGTGACTTTACAAAAAAAAAAAAAGAAGCGTAGGACTAATTTCCTGAGTGTTAGTACACTTCCTGTACCAAACAGGAAGTGAGCTAGCGTGCACCGTTATCTCCTTCCCGCTGACTGGATCAAGGAAGGAAATAGAGACATACTGAAGGACTGACAGAGTTTTGTACTGAAATACATATTTATTTCTTTTATGACTTGCAGCTGATATGTAGTATTTCAGAGTTCAGTGTTTATCTTTGAAACAGGAAACGGTTAAACAAGGGGACGGGACACTGAGGGAGAGACTAGCCATCCAGTGATTTCAGAAGAGGGAGGCTTTCCACTGACAGTCAGGTCATTTGTTGCAAATAACCGAACTGTGTTTTTCCAGCAGTCTGTCTGCCTGTCCGTCCGTCTGACAGTTTTATTCTGTTGTTTGTTGCTTGTTTTCTATATGTAAAATCCGGTGATGTCTAATGTCAGGAACCTGAAACTTCGGCAGGTTTCTGTAGGAAGAAATTGTTTTATGGTGCTTTCACATTGAGCTGGGCGTTCCGTTATCATGTATCGCAAGCTGAACGGTGACTCCTGACCTTATCGGTGACGCAACCTTGAGCAACACACACTGCTTGGACTCACCGCTTTACCGCTGTGCTCAAAGTTCAAACATACAACTTCGATCTGTCTGCTGGTGACCTTTCCAACACACCAATGAGAGAATAGTTGTAAGCAGAAGGACACAACAATAGAGAAGCTCATAACCTGCGCAGAGCGTCAACTGTAGAAAAATCGCAGAAAGGTGATGCATGGTGAAATGTCAGCAGACGCTACCAGCTATGTAAACTGGCAGATTATCTACAGTCGTATTGGCTGTGTTTACCCAGGAGCTTCTTGATGACGTGTTGCTACGTCGGCACTCAAGTTACATCCGCTGACAAGGCTGGACGAATGTAAAAATCTTTAATTCTTTGACAGTAAAATTAACTTTAAACAACACAGCATATCGACAGTTGTTTTTTTTGGGACCAAACGAACAACTTATTCTAGATTCAAAATGTGATAAAATTCCATGCATCACTCTGAAAAGTAAAACTGGAGATGTTCGTTGTTGCCGGAGACGTTTAATGACGATGTCAAAATCAGGTGAAACACTTGTCCCTGTTAGTTCCTGTTAGTGGGATTTCTCATGTTACTGAAAAGGTTTTTCATGGATCAATCAGATTTGGATCTGAATTTAGGATTTATTTTTTCACCCGGTTTTCTTTGTTGGTTGGAAATATTATTATAATAGTAGTGAGCAGTATAAAGGCTGCAGTATGCTTTCTCTGACAAGTTTTTGGAAACTTCCTTTCCACCGGTGAGTTTTCTATTATGTCAAAGTCTAAATTCATTCTTTTCATTCATTCAGTTTTTTTTTCTCTTTTTAACCTAAACCTTGTTCAAATGTCCAATTCTTCACACTTTGTTGTTACTTCTGTAGTTCTGCTTTTTATTTATTTATTTTTTATTATAAAGTTATGTTTCTCAGATGTCCAAGCATGCTTAAATGCACCAACAAAGAAGCATCTTCTACATTTCAACACAATGCTAATATACCTATCAAAAAAAACTGATGGATGATTTTGGAGAAGGATCAGGCGGGATCAGTGGTTTATGTTCCGGTCCTTTAATGACGAGCATCTCTAATGTTTTCACAAACAGGAAGTGATGGATTGATTTTGTTTGCCCACAGGTAAAAACTTTAACGAACCTTAATGAGCGATGCCTTAAAGCTCCCGCTGATCACATCAGTCTTTCTGACCTCTACACTGTCTAAAAATTTAGTCCATAACTTTATTTTCATATTTCTATAAAACAGACACTGCCTTCGTATCCATAAAATGAGTCGCGGACATTTCTTCCTTAATGTTCATAGATTATAAATGATGGAACAGATTAATTTATTTTAACCTCAAACTAAAGCAGTGTTTTTTTAAGTTTTATCTGAGATCCTTTGTAAGTTTATGAAACCAGTTTTTGGTACCTGCCTCTGTGTGTGTGTGTGTGTGTGTGTGTGTGTGTGTGTGTGTGTGTGTGTGTGTGTGTGCGTGTGCGTTACCATTTCAGCTTAAAACACCTTTAATGTTTACAGTGTTCAGCATTTAGATTAGCTCCAGTAAACAGTAAAAAACATGTTCAGGTTTTATGTTTTAGCGTGAATATTTCCTGTAACATTTCCACAACTGTCAAACAGCTGTGGTGATTAAAAGTGAATCTGAAGTCATAAAAAGCTAACTGATCTTTCTGCTAGCAGCACGGTTTGTTAGCATTTTGAGAAGTCAAGAAAATGAGAAAAGCTTAGTTTACGGACAGACAAGGATAATTACTTAATTATTAGAGCATTAAAAAACAAAACTAGATCTATGCTAAAATATTACCCAATGCTAATATTTTTGAATGCTTTTGTGTTAGTCTAAAAACTACTGCTAGCAAGGAAGTCTCGTTAGTATTTTGTGACTCTAAATTTTAATGATAAAGCAGTTTCAGAGTTGTGAAATGGCTAGTATTTAGCGTGAATATAAAAGGAAGGTGTTTTGATGTTCCTGTGGTAATATTTGAAAATATTTGAGATCAGAAAACATTTTAATGATCTAAATTCCATCCATTTTCTGAATAATTCTTTTTAAGTCAAGCAGTCGGTTGTGAAGAATAAGCTGATGTTTTACGTAAATATAACCATTAGATTGTTAGAATGCTAAAGTTTTTTCTAGCATCTCAGCAAGCATAGGAAAGTGTTTCTGAGCATCCTTGTGACGAGAAGACCCACTTTTCTGAGGCTGATATTTTACATAAATAGACCCATTTAAGCTGGTTGCTAACTTTTGTTTGCATGCTAAAGTTTTTGTTGGCATGTTAGCAAGCATAGGAAACTTCCTGAGCATCATTTTAATGGGAACACCCACTTTTCTGGGGCTAATATTTTACATAAATAAAACCATTAGCTTGCTAACATTTCTTAGCTTGCTTAAGTTTTTGTTAGCATGTTAGCAAGCATAGGAAAATGTTTTGATGGAAACGCCCACTTTCCCTCATTGGTTGATGCAGCTGTCACAACTGCTAGAAGAGCCAATCAGATCAGTGGGCGTTCCTTCACGCCATCATGGCTGCGGTCAGGCGGTCGTATCATTTTCTGACCAGTAACACGCTGGTGAGCGAGAACACGGCCACACAGTGGTAAGTGCCTTGCTTAAGGGCATTTTGAGTGACAGGGTCAACCTCCGCTGGTTAGGAATTTTTTTTAAACGTGTCCGTTTGTGTCTTCATGCAGACGTCTTCTCTCTGAAGCGTCTCTGCGTATTTATTGGGTAATTTATGTGTTAGTACTGACGATACCTCGGTTTGTACATAACGCCCCCTGATGGGCTGTAAATAGATTCTGTCTTGTACAGAGAAACAACAAAATGTCTGTTAGAAATAAAGCTCATGTCTGGACTGAAGAAACTCACTTTGTCTTTTATTATTGTCTTCACTTTAAAATTGCAAATAACATTTTCCCGCCACAAATTAGCCTTATTAGTGGGTGTTGAGACTTTTGACCCGCTCACTGTCAGAAGTCAGGTTTAATTTTTGTTGATCATATTAGAAGCGCTACCTGAACAAGTAAATCTAAATATAAAGGTGGACTTGTGCTGATTCTGACGTCTGTGTGTCAATATTTAAAGTTTGGTTAACTATCAATAGATCAAAGCTGAATCACAGCGAGGCGGCCATGTTAGCTCAGAAACACAGACGCCATCCTGACAAGCTGGAGGAACCAGACCACACTGAGGAAGGTAAGCCGAAGAGCACTGCTCACATTTATTCTAATGCACAGTTTCTCAACCTGAGTTTCTAGATCCCATGTAGGGCCCTTAAAGAAACAGTACGACATTTTTTTCAGTCTTCTGTCTTCCACAGACTCAGATGAGACAAAATGAGAAGAGTTGAATCCCTGTGATTTTGCCTAGCTTAGCACAACGGCTGTAAGCAGAGGGAAACTGTTAGCTTAGAACATGAAGAAATGCACTTTCACAAGTTAAAGCTGAATGATTTATACCATCTACATTATAAAAGAACACCACAGTCTGTAAAAGCTGGTTGAGAAACTCTAAACACCTCCTGTGGTTTTTGTGTTTTGTCCCATGTTGAACTGTTAGCATGTCTGGCTTTATAGTTTCTGACATACTTCCTGTTTGTCAGCAGGAAGAGATGCTGCTGTCTGAACGTCTGGTTCTGTCGCTCTGCATGCTGCTGGTCTGCTCGGTTTTGACAGAATGTGAAGGTGAGACAGACTGAGAGACAGACAGACAGGAAGACAGACAGTTCAGCATCATCAGCTTCACAACGCAAGACGTGTTCTAAAGGCTGAATTACGCTTCTGCACGAACATGAGCTGATGTGGGAACGTGATGACAAACTGATATTCCAAGCTGTAGGAGGCAGTGCATCAAAAACACACACACACAGCATAAAGTGCAAAGCGTTCATGTAGTTAACAAATCTGGGATGTGCGTAAAAAGGTGTGCGGCGAGGCGGGTGTGTCCGTGTGATGTCAGTTTGTCCAGGTTGCAGACGTGTCAAGTATAAAGCAAGCCTGAGACTTCCTGTGTGGGTGTTTGGCCTTCCTAACAACAGTGGAAGAATAAATGTAATTTGGTGTTTGAATAACAGCACAGAGAAAATGCTGACAGAAAAATAGTAAAAGTACCATAATGTGACCTTTTTAGCTGAGATGATTTAGATAGACCATCAGCCAATCAGAGCAGGCTATAAATCTCTCTAGTGGCACTGAACGTCTTCAAGACTCATCCTCTGCACTCTCTCTCTCTCTCTCTCACACACACACACACACAAACAAGGTGGTAGAGGTGAGAGCTAGCTGTTTCATTATATAGCTTAGTCTTAAATTAGTTAACATGGCTTCCTTTTTTTTAACATGAAGCTACACGCTAGCTTGCTAGCAAATTAGTTATATTTCTTATCCAAATATCACAGCCTAGCTAAAATGTTTGCAGATACAACAGCGATTGTAAAAGTGAATGTTGACAGAAAAAAACAACTTTAGCAACTTTCGCAAGATGCTCTTTAGTTTTGAAAAAACAGGTACTGCTCCATCTTCTTCAGCGTCACCGGATTTTGAAAGGTAGCACTTGTGCGCGCGCACCGTGGATACGTAACTTCTAGTGTCAGAGAATGTTAAAAAGCTTCCACTTTTTTTTTTTGTTGTTTTTATTTTCCACATTTTAAAGAAGAAGAAGAAGGTAGAAATTAGAGCATTTTAAAATTTTCTCTGTGCTGTTTAAAAGAACATGAAAAATTACTTTTTTAAAATTTAGCTTTTGGATTTTGTATTAAAAATATAATCACTGTTGAACTTTACAAGTACATACTGTATTTATTTACAGTTTTCTGTTTACCAAATAAAGACTTTGATGTTATTATTGAAGGTTCAGCACATCAAACCGTATTGTCAGGCGTTTCAGTTATTTTGTCCACCCCCCCGCAGTGTTTCTGGATCAGTCGTCAGCCGGGCAGCTCCTTCACTCCTCCAGGAGACGCCGGGCCAACTTCTTACTGGAGGAGATTAAGCCAGGTAACTTGGAGAGGGAGTGTTACGAGGAGATCTGCTCGCAGGAAGAGGCTGCCGAAATCTTCCAGACGCAGGAGAAGACGGTAAATATGACCCCTCCATGTGACCTCCGTGACCTCTGTGACCCTTCTGGTGTCTTAGCTAATTCAGAAAATGACACTTAACTAGAAAGCTCTTGACTTTCTTTTTTTTTTTTTAATTTAAGTTTAGTTTTGCTCTTGGTATTTTTATTTTTTATTTTTTTTTAACTACAGCTGCTACACAACCATTTGCCCTTTGGGAACAATAAACCAGAAGTGAAGTGAAATTTAAAAAAAGCTTTTTGAGAAAGTGTCGACACATCAAAAATGTCAGAAATCTTTCATTTGGTCCAGTAAAGGATTTTTTGTGCAACTTTTTAGGCACAAACTGAAAGACAAAGTCAATAAAAAGTAAAACTGTAAAAATTACAAAAGGCCCCTTTCAGACATGCAGCACATTCTGTTAATTTACTGGCAATTTAACACTTGATGTTTGAAAAATACCCGAGTCACTTTCCTGTAAAATTTCCATCACAATTCCTTCACGGCACAACTTTGAATAAATGCGTCACGTTGGCAGAAGATTAAGGCGCTCTAACGTTAAACATTTTTGTGTATAGCATGCAAACCAATCACGAGACCAGGAAGTGATGCTTTCATACTGGTGAGGTCAGGGGTCAAAGGTCAGCACCCTGACAACAATTCAACATGCATTTATTTAACTGTATGTTTTTTTTTTCGTCCACAGCTGGAGTTTTGGTTCAGATATACAAGTAAGTACATTCATGAGTGATCAGCTGGTTTATATAAACAGAATCAACTCTTAATAATTTATTTGGATAAAAGGTTAAACTTTTCCACAGGTTGAGTGTTATTCAGAAAATTTCAATCTGTTTTTTTTAATTACTAATACTCTGACATTACAAGACTTCACTGACAATCCTTGTTTTATTTTAATTTCATGTGAAAAGTTGAGTTAAATTTTAAATTCTTAGCTTAAAACCCCCTTTTTCTTACAAAAATAAAATTACATGAGACATTTACTCTGTTACAAACCTTCAATTTAACACTGATGTGATTAAGTACTTCGGCATTGAAATATTTTATTGTTTGATACTTAAAGGACCATACTGGTTTGCATGTTTAAGCCCAAAAATTCAGTATACATGTTACAATCCTGGCAACCATTTTCCAAAACATAAAAGTATATTTTAGTTTTTCTATTATTTTGCCAAATCCCCTCATCTTTAAGGTGGGTATATCACTTGAACATTTGATTTTGAAACTTTAGGGAATATTGCAAAAAAAAAAAAAAATGTNAAAAAAAAAAAAAAATGGTTTTATGTTTTTGAAATTGTCAGTAACATAACATGTATGCAGGTAGTATGTATTGGGCTTAAACATGCTAAATTACTGGTATGCTCCTTTGAAGTGTTTGTGCAGAATCATGTTAGCACGATATAAAACCTACAAAAGCCGTGGCAGCAGTTATGTCAAGTTTTTGTCTTGTCATGTTGTGATGTCAGCATTAAGATGACAGAGACCATTTAAGGCCTTACTGTGTCTGTGTTGTAGACCTGAACCCGTGTCGGACCAATCCCTGTCTGAACGGAGGATTCTGCACTCTGGACAAAGGAGACTTCCTGTGTCTGTGTCCTCCACAGTACCACGGAAAGACCTGCAACTCAGGTAACGTCACACAGGTTGTCAGGATCAGGATTTAACTCATCTTAAACCAGGTTCAGAAAATCCCAAATGGTCAATTTAAGAGAAACTCCAAATAAACTGTCAGTACTAATTTTAAGGTTTTTGATCTCAACATTTCCGCACTAAAATGTCTCATAAACTACTTAAACTGTGAACATTTTGTGTTAATTCATCAATCAATCAATCAATTTATTTAAAGTGCAAAATCACCATGCATCATGGTCCCGATACACT
>VXCM01004839.1:0-52614 GCA_014773175.1 Lucifuga dentata
CATGTTAGCTACATTAGCTCTGTAAGAGCAACGCAAGGCACAACATGCAGCTTTATTTTGAGCAACTCGCAATTTTTCCATCTCTGTAGCTGAAGCACCGGACCAATCACTGAGCAGTAATCAAGCTGTGACAGAACTAAAGCATTTAGAACTTATTTGATGACATCTGGTGGCAAACAATTTAAACCTCTTCTCACAGCTGACAGCCGTCTACCCATTCTACTCACAATGCTGTCAGTTTGTTTCGACCACGATAATTTATTTTCTAAGATCACACCTGATAGTTTTGTTTCTTGTACCTGTTCAATGGGTATATTATGCACATTCAATCCTCCATATAAAAATAGGAACAACTTGTTATTTTTTTGGCTGGAGGTGAGGCAGATGTCACAGGTTGATGCGTTTTCTACGTCATCTGTCTTCATTCAGGTGATGTGCTGCAGGCGTCGCGGCGGCGGCCTGATACCTCGTTAAGTGGCTCCACAAGTTCATCGTGTCGCCACAAAACTGTTTTTCTGCATTACATATTTTGTAAATGTTTTTACTTTTGTTGGGCTCGTTTGTGTCCTTTTGCTTTTGAAAGCCAAAATGAGGCCAAACATCGGTTCTAAATCTGTTGTACCGAAACCCGCTTCCCTGCCGAGAATTATGTCGTCACATCTGCTGAGACACCAGAGTCACAGCCGCCATGTTGTTTTTTTATAAGGCTTGGTCTTCTATGCTTTCTGTAGTTGAGTAGTCGTGCTATGTTACATAGAACTTACACTACTAGCGTTCAATTAAAAATGAGACTATTTTAATGATCGATTCGCAATTAATTGAAAAATCGACCCCCCCTCCCCTTTGATTTTGATTTCGATTCACATTCAATTTCAGTGTAGGTTCAGCCCACAGCTGCTGCTAGGCTTCAACTTGAGACCTTCCATTTCCAGAACAACCTCATCTACACACACACACACACACACACACACAACATCACAAACCTATCCCCAACCACGACACACTTGTAAAAAAAAGAAAATCTTGTCAGCAGCGCGGCGGTTTGAAGTCTCCAGAATGCAAATTGAAAATTAAGGTGCATTTCTTTAATCTGCCATTCTAATCCAGCTCCAAAAGGAAAAAAAAAAACAAGAGGAGAAAAGAAAGGAAAAATCCTTAGGAAGGGCTACNCAGCTCCAAAAGGAAAAAAAAAAACAAGAGGAGAAAAGAAAGGAAAAATCCTTAGGAAGGGCTACATTAATTATACACAAAAAGAACTACAAAAGAGGGTCTGCTCTTTGAAGATACTGAGCGCTAAATGTCACCAGCAGCCTTTGAAGCTCTCAACTGTCGTTGTCTCTCACTTCTCGCCTACATGAAACGCTGCAGCGCAGACACACACCGTTGAGGGACATTTCAGCTCGGCCATACACACCCTCCAAAAAAGGAATGAAGATAAGACAGAAAAGCAAGGTGCTCTCCACTTCTGCACAGGTACAAAGTTGCATTTCAGACGTAGAAATGTCGACGGCGATGTGAAAACGCTGCATTTTTATCTGAACTGGACAAACGATCGTCCAAGTCACAAAAAAAAAAGACTCAAACTACAGATCTAAGAGCCGACAGAAACTGACACGCTTAGAATCAACATTCAGAATGTTCAGCAGAAATATATTGATAACATGTCCAGAGATTTTCATTATTTGCAGGTTGTTTGCGATTTTGATCTCATTCAAATCTACTGTCTAAAGTCCAAATTCAACACAAATTACCGCCTTTAAATCAAATTATTACTAATTTGAGATGAAGTTTATATTCCTGGTGTGCAGTTTTGTCTTCTTCCTGTTTTGGAAATTTAACTTTTTGAGGTGTTCAGGTACTTTACCTGCAATCAAACTGCAGGAACAAGGATCTGAAATTGGACTGTAGTTCCTCAAAAAAAAAAAAAAAAAAAANAAAAAAAAAAAAAAAAAAAGAGCTTTTAGATCTAAAGTTCAGAATTCTTTACCATAAACTTTTCATAACTGTTGTGTTCATCAGTTTCACTGATGCCATACAAAATGCTCGTCTGATTCTGCTGACTTTATCTTAAAGGACCATACCACTACTTTGCATGTCTGAGCCTAATATATACAGTTTTCATACATGTAACGTTACTGACAATCATTTCCAAAGCATACTACTGGAACGGTGAATTAAAAATGTTTTTCCTACCTTCCAGACCTCCACTGGTTTCAGTTCATTCTGCTATTAAAATCAACTTGTTGATACTGTAAACGTTCTTGGGATAGGTAATCCATCATCACCAACAAGACGTGTATTCAGGTTTTTTTAGAAGTTATGTAATTTTAGTGTTTAAGCTCAATAAAAAGCGTGGAGTGAATGTATGCCTCCACCGGGGAATATAGTCCCAAAAGAAGACCTGCGTTTATGGAAAAATTTAAAGGACCGTGACTTCATAAGGCTGTGTAACTATTAGCAGGAGAAACATGGATTTTTAAGGTGGGTGTATCACTGAATATTTTATTTTGAAAGATTAAGAGATTTTGCAAAGTTTGCAAAGGTCAGAGATTTTGAGGGTGGGTCGCTGGATCGTAGAGGTATGACGGGGATTCATATGGTCACAACATGCCTCTCCATTCATGGCCATGCAGGTTTTAGGGTGTTTAGGGTGATGCTGTGCACCAGTTTAGCACTGACTGACATACACACAGAATAATGGGGATAGATATTTAAATGTACATTTTTAAGTCTATAAAATATAGGCACATTAGGAAAAAAAAAGGTTAGAAGGAAAAAAAGAGAATAAAGAGAAATAAAAAAGAAGCCAGACTGAAATTTATCAAAGATATTATGCTTTTCCAAAACTTCTCTGAGTTGCATCCCAACAACCTTTTCTAATGTTTAAGAGATAACAGGAAGTTCTGAGATGAGCCTGTAGCTCATAGGCAGGGAAGGATGGACATTAGTTTTTTTAACAGTGGTTGAACAGCTTGTTAAAATAGCTGGGGACACATGACAGCAAAGAGCAATTTATCAAAGAGGGACCAATACAATGAAAAATTTTCAAAATCATTTTAATACCTTCTAATTTGTTTTTTACTTCTGTCAATACGTATAAGATGAGGCATCAAAATGGAATATTATTGAGCTTATGATAGTTTTGTGGCCGACTTCCCAGATAGCCTCAAAGAACTTTGGTGTCATCATAACTCTGACTCTGAATTTCTGATCTGAAATTTTAAGGTACTCTGGAGTTTTTGACCATAGTGGCGCTGTAGATGAATATTTAGATGAATGGAGAACCTGTATTATTTATACCGCACACGTCTGTCCTGAGGTTTAGGTCGACCAAACTAGGGCTGGGCGATAAATCGATTTAATCAATTAATTCGAGTTTACGTTTTGGCACGATGTGTAAAATGGCTAAATCGGAAAATTGAGTTTTTTAAAAAAAAAAAAAACTACTATCTAACTATTTTTAACGGGGAAAATGCGGCAGTGGGTCGTTCCCGTTTTGTGCGCATTAAACCTACAAGCCTTGTTTATACTTTAGCATGTCCGTGAGGGTCTGGACACAGACACAGTTTCCAATCTTCTCAATCAACAGTCCGTCATGTTCGTTGATGTCACTCCCACGAAGCTTTCAGCAAGTCAGACGAAGCTTTCAGCGTTTGTTAGCAAGATGCTAACAAACACTTGTACTGAAGATGAGCTCGTTTCTAAAAAGGTAACGTCTCTTCATNAGCAAGATGCTAACAAACACTTGTACTGAAGATGAGCTCGTTTCTAAAAAGGTAACGTCTCTTCATCGTTTGGAAGTTGTTCGGTTCTGCGGGTCTGTAGGTGGAATACTGTAACATGTCAGAGCATCAAGAGGCAGCAGACAGGAAGATGGACATNGGGTCTGTAGGTGGAATACTGTAACATGTCAGAGCATCAAGAGGCAGCAGACAGGAAGATGGACATTGCTTCTAAAACCTTTCAGTTTAAAAGGTTTTGGTTAGAAAGCCTGACAATTTATTAGTTTAATAAAGAAAAATACTCATTTGGATTAGTTTTTTTTTAATAGTTTAGAGGANAAAAAAAACAAAACAAAAACAAAAACATCAATTAAAATCGAAAATTGGCCATCAGTGTGAAAAAAAATCGAGATTTTACTTTTAGGCCATATTGCCCAGCCCTAGACCAAACATACCAACAGAAGCATAGGTTGTACATCTGAGAGGAAAGATTGCCTGCAAGGATACACTGAGGGCAGAGAATTCCCCCTGCTCCAGCAACAAGAATGATCGTTCTGGTTACAGAACTCTTAATGCTGACATCATCACGTTATCCTGATATTAAAAAAAAAAAAAAANTAAAAAAAAAAAAAAATGCTCAGGTCACATCTATGCTGCAGAGCAGAAGTTTTAAAGGTCAGGAGGTCATGTATGAACTGCCTACATGCTACATAAACATCTGCTTCATGTCCAGAGATCAAACCCATGTAATGAGGTCAGCCTCTGCGTCGCGTCTGCATTTCCTGCATCAAACTCCATCCGACCTGGCTGAGACCTTCAGAGCTTCCCTGCAGTGCAGGCAATACTGTTGATAGGGTCACGGATCAGGAGGCTTCCACGCTACGCTTCACCTCAGGGGAGAGAGAGAGAGAGAGAGAGAGAGAGAGAGAGAGAGAGAGGTGTTACCATTGGTGGTTTGATGGTGTGTGGAGTTTTTGACAGACACGGTGTGTGATTTGCAGTGACAAGTGGAACAAATGTCGGTAATGAGGTCACCTTGGGCTCCAGGTCTGCATCTGACTTACACACACACACACACACGAGGCAAAAAAGATGACTGAGATACAGAAAAAAAGATTAGCCTGAGCTTGATCTGGCAACCTGTGGATTTTATTTTATTTTATTCTGAATGTTGGCGTTCATGAATTAGCAGCACATTTCTTTCCTGTCCCCATCTTTTCTGTGAAATAGATTTATTTCTCTACAAAGAACATCTCCTCCGTGCTCTGCACTTCATGAATTATTTCCTTGTCGACGACATGAAAGTTCCATTTTAACCAGTCTTTTTGTCTTGTTAAGACCTTAAAATCTGATTTTGTTGAAGTGTGAAGTATCTGCAGGGAGATTATTTCACACTGTTTCCAATAAAAAGCAATTTGTTTCACAACTATTTAACACATAAGACAAAAAAAAAAAAAAAAAAANAAAAAAAAAAAAAAAAAAAGGGAAAATGTGGAGACAATTAAGGGAATTGGAAATTATTCTCTTTCACATTTCTTCTCCTGTCTTCTTTTTTTAAATTTTTTTTTATTATTTATTTTTGGATCTCTTGCCACCTGTTTTGGTAACCAGCAGTCATTATGCAGAATTCTGTAAAAAACAGCTTCTTTCGTTTGGTAGAAAAACACATTTTATCTGATTTTTAAGGTCATATTATGTTGTATTTTTTCCTTCATCTGCATATCGTCCTCATCGATGAAGGATAACGGACTTTAAAAAGAAAGGATGATTCCTAAAGCTGCTGCTGGCATTCCGGACCTTGGAATCGGCATGGACCTGCAGGTAAAACAGACCTGGATGTTCCTGGCTCCAGGGAATCTCTGGCTCTTCTGCTTTGATTCTGTCCACAGTCGTAGAGTGAGTGGGCGCTGCCAGTCCGAGGCCATTTACCTGCCGCTCACTTCCTCTGTTTGCGTGGCGAAGAGCCCAGGCTGATNGCCAGTCCGAGGCCATTTACCTGCCGCTCACTTCCTCTGTTTGCGTGGCGAAGAGCCCAGGCTGATTTTAAAGCCCGAGGCCATCCTTTATTTACAATGCACATTCCATCGCTCTGGCTCCTGCAGGGACCGCCAGTGTTCCGTTCTTCCTCGCCTCTTCCTCCTCCTCCTACTCCTCGTCTTTGTGCTTAAAGTGCTGCATTCATCTGGCATTTGTCCAAAGCTGAGCATCCCAGCCCAACGTTTTCTCTTTATCTTCCCCGCAGAGTTTATTACCTCTGCTAAAGAGGCTTTCTGTCCCATTTGCTTGTTAGTTAAAAGTAGGACTGACTGGTATGTTTTAATTACAGGAAGTCCCCAGGTTACGAACGAGTTCCAAGCCCGCGGCTGTTCGTAAGTCGGATTTGTACATAAGTCACAACAGTTACGTAAGGTGTGTATCTAGCATATATATTTTACTTAGGTGCGTATCTAGCGTATATATTTTACTTAGGTGCGTATCTAGCGTATATGTTTTACTTAGGTACGTATCTACTGTAGCATATTTATTTTACTTAAGTGCGTATCTAGCGTATATGTTTTAGTTAGGTGCGTATCTAGGGTATATATTTTACTTAGGTGTGTATCTAGCGTATATTACTTAGGTACGTATCTACTGTAGCATATATATTTTACTTAGGGGCATATCTAGCGTATTTATTTTACTTAGGTGCATATCTAGTGTATATATTTTACTTAGGTACGTACCTAGCGTATATATTTTACTTAGGTGCATATCTAGCAAATATATTTTACTTAGGTACGTATCTAGCATATATATTTTACTTAGGTGCGTATCTAGCATATATATTTTACTTAGGTGCGTATCTACTGTAGCATATATATTTTACTTAGGTGCATATCTAGCGTATATATTTTACTTAGGTGCATATCTAGTGTATATATTTTACTTAGGTGAATATCTAGTGTATATACTGTATTTTACTTAGGTGCATATCTAGCATATATATTTTACGTAGGTATGTATCTAGCGTATATATTTTACTTAGTTGTATATCTAGCGTATATATTTTACTTAAGTGTGTATCTACTGTAGCATATATATTTTACTTAGGTGTATATCTAGCGTATATATTTTACTTAGGTGCATATCTAGCATATATACTGTATTTTACTTAGGTGCATATCTAGCATATATATTTTACCTTTCTGCGCATAAGAAGCATTACAGAAACACATCCGGATATCCTAAAACATTGCAAACAATAATGTGTGTGTGTGTGTGTGTGGGTATAAAAAACATGTATGTTAACACTTACTCTCCTGTTGATGTCTTGCACGTCAGAAGAGGCGTCATAAAGAAGTGTGCCGTTCATTATTATGAATCACTGTATGTAACTCGAATTTTTAATTTAATTGGCTTTATAGTGGTCGGTTCGTAAGTACGGGTTGTTCGTAAGTCGGACGTTCGTAAGTCATGACTGCCTGTACTTTGTTTCTATCCTCGTCAAAAACAGAACAAATCAGCACATAGCAGAACTCATGATCTTGGTCGGCTTTCAAACAAAAAGTTCATGGTTTGAGCTTTTTTTTTTAAATTAAATTTAATTTTATTAGGATAAACTCCTTGAGATGTACCATCTCGTTTTTGAGGGGGTCCCAACACACATCACAAACATCACACATAGCCTGTACATATATTTGTATGTACATATACATACAGTATATACAGTGCTTGAAGTGGACCTCTGTGATTTTCATTTCAGTGTACTGGCACATTTTCAGGAGTACCAGAACCTCTGAAAAATCTTCCGTACTCAACTGCAGAACAAAAACAATTATAATTATAGAAACAACAGCCAGACAAATTGAATCAGGGGACTGTGTTAATGTAAATTTATATAAGCGCATATATTGGTGGAGCCCCTCCCCTGTCAACAACTTTAATAGTTGGTAAGATTGTTGATTATCGCTGAACCCCCGTCACACATCATAACAAAGCAAAACCAAACTCCCAACTCCCAGTTCATACCCCGTCACCGGGATGTCACACCAGGTGACATCAATCCTCGTGAGGCCACTGGGAGTACTGGCACCTTTTTTTGTCCACTTCAAGCACTGCATACAGTATATATATTTAATATATTAGGCTCAAACGTGCAAAATGGACGGTATGGTCCTTTAATGTTGTGGCTGACCGGTGTTTATTTAGACATATAAATTCTGTCAGCTGGGATCAACAAAGTGAAATATTTTTCAAAACCAGAATCAGCTTAACAGGAAGTGGGTCTGCGGAATGATGAATCCATAAACTGGCCTGACTCTGGAAAAACACGGGAGTTAAATCTGGATGATTCATGACATAACAACTTCTACAAACTTTCACAGCGTTTGGCCTGGAGGTGATGTTCCAAACAAAGTGTCAGCTCTTTATCTCCACTCAGATATCCCTGCGATAGAACCGACTCGTTAAACTTCAGGCTTGCTGCTGCTGGAATCTGTCATTTGCTCTGAATTTATCATCCTGCCAGATTTTTCCCTGCCTGGATTGTAATTAGGAGCTGCTGGAAAAGATGGCGTGTTCACCGGGGATAACGTCTTGATGTGAAAGGCACTCTTATCGTGGATTTACTCATCAGGCCACTCTGCCCCGGGCAGAGTGGCCTGATGAGTTTTTAGCGGCGTCGTGTTTGTTTGATGTGGCCACCGCCGTGATCGTCAGGCTGGAGGCCAGAAATGTTGTTACTGTGAAACGTGACCAAATCTTTCCCTTTCTCCTCAATTATTCTTTCTGCTTTTGTTGTTCAGATTTACTGACAGAAACTCAAGAATGTTTTACAAAACTTTCATCAAGCTGCTGTGAAGCTCAATATAACTAATATAACTAATATATTGAGCTGTATTTTATGAATTCCACCCATAATGTTTACTAAATGTTTTATTGTGAAACATCAGCAGGAAGTGTGGAGTTTTATTAAAGGACCATACCGCCATTTTGTATGTTTGAGCCTAATATATTCCATTTTCATACATGTAACATTACTGACAATCATTTCCAAAGCATACTACTGGAACGGTGAATTAAAAATGTTTTTCCTACCTTCCAGACCTCCATTGGTTTCAGTTCATTCTGCTATTAAAATCAACTTGTTGATACTGTAAACGTTCTTGGGATAGGTAATCCATCATCACCAACAAGACGTGTATTCAGGTTTTTTTAGAAGTTATGTAATTTTAGTGTTTAAGCTCAATAAAAAGCGTGGAGTGAATGTATGCCTCCACCGGGGAATATAGTCCCAAAAGAAGACCTGCGTTTATGGAAAAATTTAAAGGACCGTGACTTCATAAGGCTGTGTAACTATTAGCAGGAGAAACATGGATTTTTAAGGTGGGTGTATCACTTGAATATTTGATTTTGAAAGATTAAGAGATTTAGCAAAATATCAGGAAAGCTGAAATACAGTTTTATCCTTTGGGAAATGATTGTCAATAATGTAACGTATGAAAATTGAACACATTAGGCTAAAAAAAAAAGCTCAAAAATGGTGGTATGGTCCTTTAAACTTCTACTTTTTTGCTTTTTTAAACTGTGCCTTTATTCGACACCCAGCTATTATTTAAGTACCAATTGTATGAGAACATAAAGCTGTATTTTAGTCTTATTTTCACATTTGAAGTCTTGTTTTTTTAAGGGAAAAAAAAAAAGTGAATGGGCTGCTATTACTTACGCTATACAGATAAAGATGATATCTTTAAAAATATTACTCCATTTATATCACATCAAGTTCAGGAAAATGTGTAAAATAAGTAGAACTTCATTTAAACAAATCGAATCATCTCGCTTTCTCTTTTGATTACGACTGATTCCTTGCTGATACTCAGAAGGAGGTTTATTATTTCCTGAATCATTCTCCTGCTCTTGGAGTCAAAACGCTGGAAGTGATCCTGTACTTGGAAGAATTTTATTTCATGTCGAACCAACAAAACTTTTAACTGCTCCAGTTGCTGTTCGGGTCAGTACAGCTTCAGTTTTGGCCGGTATTTTGTAGTTAAAAGCAGCTGCTGTCTTTCTGTGGCTCAGTGCTTCCAGGAGGAACAAGAACACCGTGAAAACACCTCCGGCATCAATGGTCTCATAGATTATCACCCAGGCAAGGTGAGGAGCAGCGAGATGACTGAGAGCTCAAGGTTTCCTCCTGCAGCCTTTCAAATGTTTGTCCTCCCTCCAGCCATAATAGATGATATTTCTTGTAAGTGGAATTTCAGCGGAGGAGAAATCGGTGTTAGAGTGTCCCTGCTGCCCGACCGACAAGCTGCCCGGCCTTGGCTGCAACGCAACGCCAATGGGCTGCAAGGATGTAAAAAAAATAAATAAATAAAGCAAAAACACACAAAAGCATGTATTTTGGCATGTTGCACGCGTGTTTGCAGTCCTGTTTGGATTTCCATAAAGATATTGCACGATTAAACATTTTATTACAAAAAGATAAAGATAAAATGCAAATCAGAGTGTTTCTATTAAGTAGAAGTCGGTGAATAGGAAGGTGTGACTGTTAGATTTCAAAATAAGAGCTCCAGTAGGTTTATCACAGCATTTTGTTTTTTTTTTTTGTATAGCATCATTATCACATATGATTCTCAAAGGGCTTTACAGGCCCACACCTCAACAATTCCCGACCCAGCCCAAAGAAGACAAGGAGAAACTCCCTAAAAAAAAAAACAAAAAAAAAAAAACCTTGTCATATAACTTGTATGAAAACTCAGTCAGGTCAACTGGGTTGAAGTTTTTTAATTCTGAAACATTTCACCATCCATCCAAATGGCTTCGTCAGTCAGAAAAAATCCATTTGGATGGATGGTGAAACATTTTGGAATTAAAAATTTAAAAAACTTGAATCCAGTTGACCTGACTGAGTTTTCATACAACTTATCGACCACCTGGAGGACTGAGAATCTTCATCAAAACTTGTTATGTAACGAAAAATCTGGAAGAAACCTCAGCAGAGTTCAGAAAGAGAGAGAACAGGAACTGCAAGTAGGGAAGCAAACAGATTAAAAAGACCAAAAAAAACGATGAAACATTAGAAGAAGAAAAAAGAAGAAAAATAGTAATTAAAACACGTGAGAAGATCTCAAGTCCAAAAAATCAGATCAGATGGTCCATTGAGGACTTTATCATGGTGGAGTCCAGCAATAAGTCAACTGAAATGTCTGCAAGCAGGTTAGCGGTTAGCAGTTAGCAGGTGTATGCTGGGATTATGTGGCAGCGTGGAGCGATCGGGACCAACACATACTGGAATTATTGCCTGTTTGTGTTATTTCTGTCTTTCTGTTCCCAGCAGACAGGGAAATATTCCAAACGTGATCTTCTGATCTGGTCAGAAACTTACCTGATTCTTCTCTCATCCACCTCAAACACTAAACATCATTTACAGATCCGGTTGAGAGTTTCTCTGGTTAAAGATGGAGAGCTGCTCCTTTCCTTCACCCTTCAGGTTCTTGGCTTCCTTAACTCGGGCTTTAGGAGGTTTGATGCATGGTGTTCTCGGTTTATCTCCAGTCCTGCTGAGCGATCGTCGTCTGTCACTTATCAGGCCAATAAACACCTCCACCTCCATGCCAAACACTAAGAGGAGAGAGGAGGGAGGAGAAGAGTAGTGATGGATGAAATACTCAACTTCTTTACTTTGGGTTTTTCCACACTTAAATGAGTCCAATTTGGTTGGGTGAAGGGTTCCTTTCTCCCCTTTGGTACAGTTCGTTGGTCAGGTCTGGACACAGAAAAACTCAGGTGTGGACCTAAAGAACCACACTGTTTTCAGACCCATTTAGAAGATCTGGTCTCACAAACTCTGGAGTAGAGCGTTTGTGGTACAAAACAGAATCTGAACTAGTTCTGAACCACCAAAAAGACGATCTGTTGGGTTTGTCCGTTGATTTATGCTGCGTTCACAGACCTCAGAACTCAGATTTTTTCCAACTTCTTACTTGGGAAAAATGTGTTGGAACAGCACTTAAAGTCGGAGCTCCGGCTGGGAAACTCGGACAAAATGATCTACCCCAACTTACCGAGTATGACGTCACTNAGCTCCGGCTGGGAAACTCGGACAAAATGATCTACCCCAACTTACCGAGTATGACGTCACTCAACAAGGCGGTGCCATGGAAGCGAGCTTTGTGAATGAAAATGATCAGCTAACAGACGAATAAAGTATTTTTTCTTGGGTGAAATTGAAAGAGAAAGGTCAGAATATATCGCCATGGTAACTATCTATTTGGTATAATAACTGTTTGCCGTTGATACGTAAGTGTAAATAATTTCATAATATTACTTCTCTACACAAAGTTTAATACCCACTGTGATTAATATCATTATAAAACAACACAACCAGACAGTCCTGTAATCTAACTTTACTTTAGCATTTATTACCAAGTTTAATTAATTTTACAGTATTTATTGGTGTTCGGCTGCTTTTTTAAATTACATTTGGCTGGAATGGTTTGAGGTTGGAAGTCGGAACTTCCAACTGAAATCGGTTGGAAGTCGGAACTTCCAACTGGGAAAAATTTGACTTCTGAGGTCTGTGAACGCAGCATCAGAACCAGAGAGGTGAGCTGTTAGGTGTGTCTGGTTAACATTAAATAAACTAAACGCTGCTGTGAAAAGGCCATAAGACATCCATATTACGTTGAAAGGAGGAAGGGTACAGAAGAAAGAGAGGAAGAAGAGGTGGAGATGAAGGGAGGGAAAAGGAGGAAGCGGAGGAAAAATCCAGTTTCTCAGCACCAGCAGCTCGAACAGGATTTTATTTTACATTTTCCATAACAGGTCACTTCCATTTGTGGATTATTGGGTTTTCTGACCTGAGACTTGATTTCTCAAAGGTCGCCTGCAGTTGGGGAATATTAAGTTTTTATGACGGTTGCTTTCCAGAAAAAACCTCTTTTACACACTTCCTAACTGCTCCGGAGGAAGAGTGGCTGCACGGCGTGAATGCCAAGCACAGGCGACTGAATAATATGAACCTCCCCATAAAAATAAAGGTTAAAAAAATTTAGCAGGTTGGGTTTGGATTTCAGAGTAAGAGCGCTGATTGGCTAATGAAGGCTCGTTATTGAAAGCAACTCCGTCTCCTGTCACGGTGCAGCGAGGCGTTCGTTAATGCGGGGTCATTAATTGTTGTGGGTGGTCGGGATATGTTTTCCTGCCGGGTCCCCCGTGTCATATCAGCTTAATGAATTGTTTATGTAAACGAATGGCGATGTTTAATATGTGCCTTTTAAAAAGTGAATGGATTTAACAGAGCAGCAGCAAGAGCCAAATGTCATCAATTAAAGCGATGAACAGCAAACACATTACGGTATCGCCTAATTTTACACATAATACCTTCATTCCCCAAACATCCGTGATGGAGGTTTGGACTCAAAAACCCTAACGAACACTAAAAATCCAAATCCGCATTACATGATGAAATCATTCCGTAAGTCAAAAACTTCTTCAAATTCTTACTGCTATTAATTTTTTTTTTTTTTTCCTAAAAATCTTCTTGAAGCATAATTTTGAAGATTTTCAGCTAATGGCTATTTCTGAGACTTGCCAGAAATTTTGAGACTCAATTTGAAATTTTGCGTAAATATTTTTCACGTTCGTCTTTTATATTAGGAATTTTTAAAGTTTCAAACTTTAGATATTATGATTTTTTGTTGTTTTCTGTTGTCAATGAACTTCTTCAAATTCTTACTGCTATTAAGTTTTTTTTTTTTTTTTTTTNTTTTTTTTTTTTTTTTTTCTAAAAGTCTTCTTGAAGCATAATTTTGAAGATTTTCAGCTAATGGCTATTTCTGAGACTTGCTAGAAATTTTGAGAATCAATTAAAATTTTGCATAAATACTTTTCACATTTGTCTTTTATATTAGTAATTTTTAAACTTTCAAACTTTAGATATTATGATTTTATGTTATTTTTTCTGACGTTTATAATTTAATATAGTCGGAGTTTTTCTCAAACATTATCAAAGTCAGAAAACTTGAGGTTTCCACCTGTAGAAATGCAGCAAGACAAACCCACAGTCCTGAACTGCCCTGAAAGCTTAATTTTGATTGGTCCTTTAATTCCGTAACGTGATGACATCATCACGTAACACCTTTGACTTTACCTGCCTACACACCTTGTTATAGACACGCCTACCATACAGGAAGCCTGAGAGTGAGTGTTTGGATAGCATCTGTGTTAGCATCTGTGGGTGTTAGTGGTTCTGTTCTGACCAATCAGAAGAGAGTAGGCTTTTTTTGGGGGAGGGGTGAGGGAGGGGGCGTGTCTTAAAGATATATACTACCTAAAAACCTCTTTCTTTTCTCCATCTCTCTCTATCTCTCTCTCTCTCTCTCTCTCTCTCTCTCTCTCTCTCTCTCTCTCTCTCTCTTCCGTTAATGGTCTCTCGTCCCCCAGGTGGCCTTGGATACCATTTCGTCCCCCTGCTTTTGAATTTAATTACACGTACATTGTCTTCAAGAACACATGCACACACGCACACACACACACAGACAGACCAGGTTCACACTGCAGTCAGTAACACCCTGGGTGGGGGTTGGGGTGGGGGTGGATCAACAGATTGAAGGCTGAGAAGTTGATATCAGAAATCAGGTTAACGAGATGAGGATGAATCTGGATCTAATTAAGATGCTTTTGAAGAAACGACGAGCAAATCTATTTTGACACAAACACTCGTGACCCGGCATCGATTTCCAGATCACACGCTAATCTCCAGAATGTTCTATATTTACATGTTTGTGTGGGAAACTCGGCACCGGGTTCATCAGACCTTCCCCCGGCTACGCAGATCTCCAGTATGCTTTTTAATGACATTATAGTTTTAAAATTAGAAGTGTCAGACGGTCGTGCTGATTGGCTGATGGTTACCATGGTTTTTTTTTTTTTTTTNGGTTTTTTTTTTTTTTTTAGAACACCTAAACCCTCTCAGGGAATATTAGTTTTTTGATGATAAAGTTTGAGAAATTTATATTGAGTCAGTGTCCTGACCACTAAGCAAACTGAGGGTTGATTGATAAGTTCTGAGCCTGTGCTGTAATTTCTTTTTAAACAAAATTCTTCAGCTGTTTTTGCACATTAACTGCATTTTGTGTGAGTTTGGTGATTACAGCTTACAAATTTACAGGTACACAAAAGTAAAAAAAAAAAAAAAAAAAANAAAAAAAAAAAAAAAAAAAATGGATAAAACAGGCTAACATGCAGTGATGATGTATTTTCTGGCTAATCATGATTGTGGCTTTAGACCCACCCGACGCTCCTGATTTGATTTCTCCTCTTTCCAAAGATGAAAGGCTTTTATCTGGACTGTAGTGGGAACATTTAGGGGCATTTATTCCCAAATAGCAGACAGGCCGTCACTGTGACTGTTCCACCCAATGTGGGATGTGGACATAGTCTAGTTCAGGTACTCAACCACGCCCGCATCACCACCGAAACGCCTTCAAACTATTTTTCCAGTCCAGCGATTTAACTCCAACCTTCTAGACAGCCATGTTGTTTCCATCTTGTTGTTCATCCATTGCAGAAATTTAATTTTTGTTTTTATTTTTTATTTTTTTGCAGTAAAATGCAAATATCTCTACCTGCTTCTACTTGCTGATTTACAAAACGTACTGAAAGCTGCAAATTTGATTTAGAAAATTTCTGTTTATTTTTTAGTGGATTTTTTTTTTAATCAACTGTTAAGAAAGAAACACATTAGAACGCAAAACTCCTCTAAGTTCAAGTCCCCCTTACTTCTGATTGTTGAAGTTTAAACGTCTGTTTGTCCTGGAACATGCTGACCCAGTGAAACAAACGTCTGAATGATGACTTTTAGATTTTTTCTTTAATATCTGTTAGCTTCAGCGATGGCTGGAAGCATCTTGCAGGACACAGAAAAGGAAAAAAAAAAGACCAGCCAGTGATATATTTTAATTTGCCCAGGGATCATGGCTCTCATGATCAAATAATGCGATTACATCCCTATCCTGCGTCGCTGCAGCGATGGGGCTGCGCTCGCTCTGCCTGCGTGTTTGAAGGATGGCTGTTGTTTTCTTCTCATTATACAGGTCCTGAAATGTACCCAGGAGGGCGAGCGGGCGGCGTGGAGGCTGGGTTGGGGGGGTGAGCGGTTGAAATAACGACCCCTCGGAGCTGCAAAAGCATCTATTCTGTGGGTCCAGGCCTGGTGGAGCCAGCCTGGGCCTTTCCCTTTTGTCAGTGGTGAAAAATGAAGCATTTCTGAATCCCCGGCACTTGCTGAGTTTCCCTCAAGGCGCCTCAGATACATTGAGTTAACATAAAACAAAATTCAGGACAGGGGCGGCCCGGGTGACAAATGAAGCGCCTCCGTGTGTTTTGGAGGGAAAATAAAGGGGCCCCTTTTGTAGAAATGAGATTTGGTGCTTGTAACTTCCTTCAGGCCCACTTTTTTTTTTTTTTCCAGTCTAAATGTATCTGAGAGGAAACGTGTAAGATGGAACGTTCTTGAAATGGAATGTGGAGAAAAAAAAGAAAATAATCTGAATATAGATCGTTTTCCTTCTCGTCTTCTCGTTGGGTGCTTCGTTTCTGTTTTTGTCACATTACGGCTTAATTTCTCCAACAGGCAGACGAAAAGAAAACGTTCACACAGCTCCTTCAGATAGATCCAGTCTGCAAGAAAGTAACTAAGTATACTGTAATTACTTAAGTACTTTAAATACAGTTTTGAGGTTCTGATAGTTAATAGTTACTTTGCGGATTCAGATTTTACTTATTGAAAAGCTCCTTCAATATTGCTAACATTGTTAGCTTTATTTCCTTTTTCTCTTTCTGTCATTACTCTTTTCTTTCCTTGTATTCTACTGCCTTCATTCCTTTTTTCCTTCATTTTTTTCCGTCTGTTTATTCTAATTTATTTCCTTCTTCCCTTCCTTTCTTCCTTTTTTTCTGTCTTTTCTTCCTTACTCGATCCCTTCCTTCTACCCTTCCTGCCCTCCTTTCTACTTACTTTACTTACTTTCATTTATTCCTACCTCCTTTCTTTCGGTCTTTCCTTCTTGCCTTATTTCTTTCATTTTTTTCTGCCTTCTTTCATCCCTTCTTTACTTCTTTTCCTCTCTTCTCTCAGTGGTTCTCTTTTCTTCCTGTATTCCTTCCTTTCCTTTTACAACTGATATAAAACCATAAAAATACACAAACTGAGCGACTTTTACTTTGGATACTTGAAGTCTTAAATACAGGAGTTTTTCTTGTACTGGAATATTTGTAGTAATACTTCAGCTAACTATAGTATTTTAATACCGTTTGCATCACTTCCTCTTTGGGTTTTGGAGAGAAATCTTTCTTTGTTACATGCCTGGTTTGTTCATGAGCTCCAAATCGATGAACAGATGAGGAGAGAAATGGATCGATTTGGGATTGGATGGACAGAAGAACGGAGTATAGATGGAGAAACGGATGGTCGGAGAGGCGTGGCCACATTTCAGATGGAGAAGCCACTCAGCATCTTCAGATCCAAACGTTTCATTCGAGGGATTTTGCTGCCTGTGATGCTTTGCGGCGTTAGGACAGGAAGTCAGGCGGGAATCTTCCTGTTTCTGTGGAATTTTCTGATTCCCTCTCAACCAAAAACCCCGTGGAGCTTTTCAGCGTCCGTTTGTGTTTGGTACATCGAAGCTTTTCTCTCTGATTCTGCAGAAGTGTGTGTGTGTGTGTGTGTGTGTGTGTGTGTGTGTGTGCGTGCAGACGTGAGAGCCTGTCAATTAGGCTTCCCAGCAGATGCGGCTGAAATGGGTTTCGCCGTCCAATTACCAAAGGCGCTTTAGGAAATGTTCTCGTCTGGCCTCAGAGCTGCTGCTTCCTGTCTGCGTCTCCTTTGAACCTCCTTAATCCAGTTGCTGCTGGTCCAAGTTTCCGTCCAAAGTTAGCGACTTCATCAAACAGCTGAAATAAAAGACACGACAAAGGCTTGACGCCATCACAGCGAAACATTGATTTTGTTTTTTAAAGAAAGTGCAGCAACCTCCGGAGCCCGCCACGGAGAAACTATGCATTTTATTTAGACAGTAAGAAAGATGATTGATTTAGCTTGAATCGATTCATGAGGCTTGGAAGCTTTAAATGGCGTCTCGTTTATGTCGCAGGATCAAGTAGAATAAGTTTTCTCATCATCATGTACATTTTATGTAAAGTTTTTTATCATGGATAAAGTCTGTTTTTATGTATGGAGGAAACATGAATTGGTTCCCTGACATGTAAATAAGGGAAAACTGGAGTAAGACTTTTTCAAGACAGATACTGAAAAGTCGCTCCAGGATTTCGCGGCTTTTTTTGTGATTGTTGCGGCCTAAAATGCCCTCCGCTTTCATGCAAAACATCAGGGAATTGCTTTGCACGGTCTTTTGCAGTGATTTTTTTAAGTGTGAGACATTTGTGTCACACTTGTCTGCATTTTCAAAACAAGGAAGTGAGTTTGGTGACGTGTGAGGGACAGCTATGATTGGTCAAATTTGCGGAAAAGTTGCGGTGATAGAACAAAATTGCAAGGTTGCGCAGAATTCACGGCGATTGGTTGAATTTGCGTTAATAGTTGCAATCACGACTTCCTGGAGGGACTGAAAGATGCAGGTAAAGGTGTTTATGAATGAGAGAACATGGTTACATAACAAAACTTTAACATGTCAATATTTTATCGACAAGTTAAATCCGCCCAAATACATTTACGTTTAATCCAAACGTGCATTTTGTTTTTTGCAGCATCACTGTTCTGTTATTTTGCAAATGCAAAACGACTCAGTTCTGCCTCCCCCCCCCCCNAAAAAAAAAACAGCTATGAATTGTCCATAAACGTTCCTCAGAGTCACATAAGAAACTGCTGCTGCTCGTTAAAGCATTTGGCCACACCCCCAACCAGTGATGTCACAGTGTGACCTGTGACATGTCGAAGCTGAACTCGATAATTAAATGGGAGTAGAAGAAGCAGCGCTGACAAACCAATCCAGCTGCTGCAGACTGGAGCCGAGCCCACTCAGCCCACTCAGCCCACTCAGCCCACTCAGCCCGCCGCTCTACCTGCTGACAGCACCATTAAGACGCGTCCGCCCACTTGGCCGCTGCAGACAAAGTGTTCACACGTCTCAGTCTGGATCAGAGCATCAGAAGCAGCCTTTCAGCTTTTATTCCAGCTGTTAAATCTCAGCAGAGTACTGCATTAACATAATAATACTGCTTTATGAAAACCTCCAGTATGATGTACTTACACTAATAATGGCTGTACTTAACGAGCTCTTACTCCTTATCAGTACATGTGTGTATTACTGGGTTTGGAGTCAATCTGAATATTGAATATAGAGTTTAAATGGCTTGTTTCAGTTCCACTTAATGACAGAACAAATTAGCTTTCAACAAAATACATATTAGGCAGTTATTTGGTATTTACCAAAATAAAATACCGGTGCTCCTTGCTGTTTATATGTATATCTATAGATATATATATATATATATCTATANATAAAATACCGGTGCTCCTTGCTGTTTATATGTATATCTATAGATATATATATATATATATCTATAGATATATATATAAACAGCAAGGAGCAATATCTATATATGGGTACTCTGGCTTCCTCCCACCTCCAAAGACACGTATGTCAGGTGAACTGGGACCTCTAAATTGCCCGTAGGTGTGAATGTGTTTGTCTGTCTCTGTGTCAGTCCTGTGATAGACTGGTGATCTGTCCAGGGTGAACCNGTGTGAATGTGTTTGTCTGTCTCTGTGTCAGTCCTGTGATAGACTGGTGATCTGTCCAGGGTGAACCCCGCCTGTCACCCTATGACTGCTGGGATAGGCTCCAGGCCCCCTGTGACCCTCAACAGGACAAACGGGTTTAGAAAATGGATGGATGGATTTTTTTTTTTGAGGTTCTGATAGTTAATAGTTACTTTGCATTTTATTTAGCTTTATTTCCTTTTTCTGTCTTTCTTTCAGTACTCATTTCTTTCTTTCCTTGTTTTCTAATGCCTTCATTCCTTTTTCCTTCATTTTTCTTCCAAACACAACAAAATTCATTTATTGGTGTTTTACAAGTAGCTGAGTATTCGTTCAGAAAATTAAACTATTCCTTGGACTTAAGCTTGACTTAAATGTGGATTTCAGAGTAGTAATATGACAACAATATTTCTACAAGTAAGTGAAAACACATGAAAACCATTTGACCTCTGACCCTACCTCAAAGAAGATGTTTTAACTTCCTGTTTGATCTCTACTAATAATATTGGTAATTTTCTTCAAATCTTAACAACATGTCAAAGTGTCTTCCTACTTAACCCTTTTAACAACTATTGGCTTTTTTTCAGTTGTACTTAATCTGACACGCTAAAAACATACATGCTGTTGTGTTTGGAGGTATTTTACTCAGAAAAGTTTACACAGAAATACAGGATGTAATACTTTTGGCTAGCGCTGTATAAAACTTTGCTTGAAGTAGCATGACATGTTAGTCGTTGCCATGGTGTTCAGCACCACGGACAGCTCATACATGTTGTAAACAGCCATGTCTGTGTTTTTAGGACATTATGGTATGGATATAATAGTGCTGAATGTTTGTCGCTTGCTTTTCTGTCTTCTTCTTAAGCTTTAGTTTGAAAGCCTGAAGCCATCCTTGAAAACTGACCTACTTTGAAATGTGGATTTTATGGGCATGTCACTGAGGTTATCGTGCGGACACTTCCCAGACACAAATGTTTGTTGAATTAGGCTAACAGCACATCCACAACGAGCTCTGCGTCCCTAAATGAGCCGTTATTACTGCAGCACGTCTCCGCTTTCTGAAATATGAATTCCTAACCTGACCTGCTGCCAGGCAAATATTANTACTGCAGCACGTCTCCGCTTTCTGAAATATGAATTCCTAACCTGACCTGCTGCCAGGCAAATATTAAGTTAAGTTAAGTTAAGTGTTAAGTTAAGTTGAGCACTTATTAAAGCCAGAACAAAATGTTATAAAATAAAGAAAGGATGCATAATTACATTCATTTTGCTTTGCATGTGAATACATCAGTGACAGAGAGAGAGAGAGGCTCTTTTGTTGACACACCAGGCAGATGAAGGATATGCAAATAACAAGCCCTGACTCTGCTGTAGTCCTTTAAATTCACCAATAGCTTTTCTAATTAGTCTCTCAATTCGTCAGAGAATAATTTGCCACTTAATTTATACCGCATGTTTAATAACTGCAGACCTCAGATCTTTACAGCAGCCAAAACCATTTACACTGCGGGCCACAAGTTTGAGGCCAGAGATTTAAAAAAAAATCATCAATACACTGTTTGTTTTACAATTTATGCATTGTAAAACAGGAAGTGACATAAAATAAAATAAAATAAATGTAAGTAATTAGTTTTCAAGAAGAATTAGTCACCAATTCTCACATTATGTAGCTGCTCTGGCTGCAGAAATGATTATTAATGAAGGCATCAGTTAATGCGGCACAGATGCTGCACGTCTTTGGGTCCTGAACAATAAACCTGCTGGATTTCAGCTTCATACGTGACGGGTTCTACAGACGCTGGTGCCACAGACAGACAGAGATTCCTGTCTTTATAGTAAGATAAAGCCTGTAATTGAGATAAATCATGCCAAACCTTTATAGTGACCTTTCAATCAACAAAAAAATATTATTTTTAGGAATAACAATGAAAAAAAAAAAAAAATCTGTCAAATCCTCAAAGTAGGTGAGCCTGAGACAGCACACAGATATGAAAGGTTGTTTTGTTTTAGTAATAAAAATGTCAGAATGGTTTTGTTATTTTACCTGTGGAGGTGGAAATTGTATTTCCAGGATGTTTTTTCACTGAGCTGCACATCTGACCGCTTTAAACCAACTTTGTTTTGGAGCGTTTGGATTAATGAGTTTCTGGTTGTGCTGTTCGCACGTGTGTGTTTAAAGCTCAGGAGGAAGAGGAGGCATTGATTTCCTGTGAATCAGACCAGCGAACACTTTAAAAGCTGCTTTGGCTGAATTCGTACCTTTGATTAATGGTCGCTGCTGTGCACACACACACACACACACACACACACACACACACACACACACACATGGATGCGTTGCACATTATTGCGACACCAGGATTAATCACATTTTAAAGTTTATTTGGTTTAAACTGTGTGAAGGTTGTAGCACAAGAAACCTGCGAACTGTTGTGGAAAAGTCATTTTTCTGCATAATTTTTGTTTGTAATTCTTGACTTTTTTTTTTTAACCTTTTTCTTTGTGTAAAAAGTGAGTGTGAGTGTTTTCTTGTATTTAAAGGGGACATATTACGCAGATTTTCATTTCCTTATTTTCATTTAAGAGTCTATTTTTTAAAAAATTAATGATTTAATGTGCTAAAAAAAAACACATATGCTTTCCCTTGTTGCATCAGCGCTGTGCACACTGAGTGAAAACAGGTCATTTATGTACTCTCTCTCTCTCTCTCTCTCTCTCTCTCTCTCTCTCTCTCTCTCTGTCTAAGGCCTCCATCCTAAAAGGCCCGCTCTATTCTGATTGGCCAGTGGACTGGGGAAACACCGATGCTAGCTAAAACACTTATTTGTTAGCCTCGTGGTAGACGTGGAAAGTTCGATTCATTTACAAGAATTGTATCAGTCCAATCGTCCTATCAGAAGCTGGTTCATGTCTGAACCGAATCACCGATTTTTTTGTCAGGGGGCCACACACCTCCGTACTTCCGTGCTCTCGTGGTTCTGCCCTCTGTTCTCTACTTAATGAGCCTGTCTGAGTGTGAGCTGCCCCCCCTGGTGGACGCTCACCTACACTACATCACATGTCACTTAAACTGTTGTGAATGTTTGATTGGTATTCTGTGTATCTGTGTAACTGTGCTGCCGTCTCGGCCAGATCACTCTTGGAAAAGAGATTTTGAATCTCAACAAGTTTTATCTGGTTAAATAATAGTTAAATAAAATAAGTAAAAATAAATAAGCGGGGTGGCACAGTGGTTAGCGCTCTTGCCTCACAGCAAGAAGGTCCTGGGTTCAATTCCCGGCTGGGGCAGAGCCTTTCTGTGTGGAGTTTTCATGTTCTCCACGTGTCTGCGTGGGTTCCCTCCGGGTGCTCCAGCTTCCTCCCACCTCCAAAGACATGCATGTCAGGTGAATTGGGAACTCTAAATTGCCTGTAGGTGTGAATGAGAGCATGAATGTGTTTGTCTGTCTCAGCCCTGTGGTAGACTGGCGATCTGTCCAGGGTGAACCCCGCCTCACACCCTATGACTGCTGGGATAGGCTCCAGCCCTCCCATGACCCTCAACAGGACAAACGGGTTTAGAAAATGGATGGATGNGGATAGGCTCCAGCCCTCCCATGACCCTCAACAGGACAAACGGGTTTAGAAAATGGATGGATGGATAAATAAGCAGTGTTTGTGCCACACAAACTACATTCCTGAGCCAAGCAGACATTAGTTTTATGGCTGGAGTTAGAATGTGTTGATTAATCTCAACACATGATGTTGTGAAATTTAAAACTTATAAATATATTGAATCTCATTCATTTATATCACGGACCGGAATGAACCGGAAGTATGTGGTTCAGTTACGGCTGTGAACCGGTTCAACAATTCACGGACTAAGAATCGATTCTTTGAATAGATGATTCTGTGAACCGGCCAAGCCTACCTTGTGGTTCATGGGTGTATGTAACCATGTGCAGGCGTGTAAATTCACATGCTGGCATAAACATGTTATAGAAGTAAAGCACCAGTCAAAACGAAGCTTTCAGGAGCTGTGGTTTTGTCTTACTGGATGCATTTCTAAACTTTGACAAAGTTCAACAGAATCAAAAATGAGAGAAAATAACAGAAACATAACAACATGTCTCTTTAAATCTGACGCTGCCTGATAACTCAGCGGTCAGGAGCTCGAAGAAACAGCTTCTCTTTTTAAGGACACAGGCGTTGAAATTGTTCCAAATGATTAGGCCAACATTTATTCTGATCTATATTTTGATATTTTAGTTTTTGGATGCTGATTCTTTCTTTTCTTTTCTGTAGTTCAGCAGAAAGCGGCTCTGGAGAAGGAAGCCAAGGTCAGCATCCTGGAGGCCGGGGTCACCGACGTGAGTACTTCATGTTACGCCACTCAGAACCGGAAATTAAAGATCCCATATTATTAATAGTAAACTTCTATATTCATTTGAAAACAACAGCAAAGAGACAAAAACAAGTCTGTCTGCAAAGAGATATAACAGCAATTATATCTCAATAACACAAGCAAGGGATCATATCTGTCATTACATCTGTCTTAGATAAAATAATCAATTATATTTTAGGAAAAAAACACACAGCACTCCTGATTGGTTCCCTGCCACCCCTCTCTCTCTCTCTTTCTTCNTTTAGGAAAAAAACACACAGCACTCCTGATTGGTTCCCTGCCACCCCTCTCTCTCTCTCTTTCTTCGTCTGTCTCTCCCTGCTGGGTTTCACCTCTCAGCATTGCTATTCTCCACCGTCTTTGTGGTAAATAGACTGCTGAGTGTCTGCGCTGGCTTATTGATTCAGGAATTAGTCTGCGCCGATGATGGCACGCCATTCACCACGCTTATCACTCTACGCAGCGAGCGCTGGGAGAGAGGCGGAAAGAGAGGGGAGGAAAAGGAGGGAGGAGAAAAGCAAGGAGAATGAAAGAGAGAGAAGTCGGGAAGGTGGAGGGTCTATGGAGAGGATCGATACCTGGCTGCAAACAGGAGCCAATTATGGACAAGCCAACCTCTTTTAGAGAGAGAGAGAGAGAGAGAGAGAGAGAGAGAGAGAGAGAGAGAATCTCTCCATCACAGAGCTGTGAGGCAGAGGAATAGTGAAGCATTCTAGGTGTCTCATCCTGCAACAAATCATCCATCATCACTCCATACGGTGTTTATGATAGTTTTATCATACAGTATAAATTATGACTATTAGCATGCTATATCAATATATACACACACACACACACACACCTATATATATATATAGGTGTGTGTGTGTATATATATATTTTTCATTATTTCTTATATATGTATGTATATATATATATATATTATCTATATGTGTGTGTGTGTGTGTGTGTGTGTTTGTGTGTGTGTATCTCTTTATTTATTTGTGTGTATATTTATATAAATATGAATATATATATTTTTTTCGTTCTTTTTCTTTATATGTACATATATATATGTACATATATATGTATGTCTTTATTTATTTACTTGTGTGTGTGTATATATACGTATATGTATCTTTCTTTCTTTCTTTATATATATATATATGTATATGTATAGAATATTTTAAATCTGTCAGCTGTGATATAGCATGCTAATAGTCGAATTATATATATATATATATATGAAGAAAGTTTGTTTCTCAAGAATGCAGGAGAAGAGCTATATGGAGGCATTTTGGATATAATTTGAAAAGGCCTGCAGCTTTATATAAAAAAAGAAGAAAGAAAGAAAGAAAGAAAGAAAGAAAGAAAGAAAGAAAGAATGAATGCTCATTTCATTCTGCTNAAGAAAGAAAGAAAGAAAGAAAGAAAGAAAGAAAGAAAGAAAGAATGAATGCTCATTTCATTCTGCTGCCTGCGTGTTTTTGGAATGAAGATAACATGGACATTTATTGATCCCTGTGGGGAAATTAGCACTTTGCAGCAGCAAAGGTAATGGGGAAACGATAGCATGCAATAAAGCCAATAAAGAGCAAACAGTAAGACGCTGAAATGGAACATAAATTATTGTGAGGCTGTAGAAGTTTATGTACCTGACAATGCAACACAATAAGCTGACTGTGTGAGATATGTGTGTGTGTGGGCTTCAACCACGGTGCTAACATGCTAACATACATGCTAACATATCAGAGAAAGTCTCTTGGTATCTATTTACACCCTATAATCTGATGCATCTGGATATCTTGCATTTACACTTTGCATTTACAGGCGTTGTCGTTATCTGGATTCTGTTGTGATTGGCGGTTCGTTAAGCAATTAAAGTCTGTTTTTCAGTTTTGCTTTGTTGTTGAGCTTCATCCATTTTGAAAATAGTTAAAAACTTTTACACTTTTAATAGCTTTCCCATGCACAAAGAACAAGAGTTAGATCTGGTTCTACTTCCTGTTTTGTGTTTTAACTGACTTCAGGACAAACAGAACCAAAACACGTTAAATTTCATACTCCGACAAATCACGATTTGCACTTTGACCTCGTCATCTGGTTGCGATGTCGTGGTTTTCTCCACTTTGTCGTTGTCGTCCTCCTGGTGTCTGAATGACTGCAGCAAACAGGAAACTCTTCTGCTGCAGCGGCTTTTTAAACGTGGTGACTGTTAGCTCTCACGTCAGCTGCTTCAGCCACGCAACGGTTTGTGGCCAATCAGAGCAAAACCTTGCAGTAGCCCCGCCCCTGGGTTCTGTTTGGTATTGTAATGCTGCATTCCAGTTACACTGGAAATTCCAACTGGGAAATTCTGATTTCCCAGTTGGAATTTCCGACTTCTGACCTCAAAGCGTTCCAGCCAAATATAAATAAAAATCATGGCTGAACACCAATAAATACTGTCAGATTAAATAAATTTAGTAATAAATGCTAACTAAAGNCATGGCTGAACACCAATAAATACTGTCAGATTAAATAAATTTAGTAATAAATGCTAACTAAAGTAAGGTAGACTACAGGATGTTTTATAATGATATTAATCACAGTATTAAACATTTCTGCAGAGAAGTAATATTATGAAATTATTTACACTTACGTATCAATGACAAACAGTTATTATACACTGTAGATAGTTACCATGGCGATATATTTTGACCTTTTTCTTTTGATGTCACGCAAAAAAATTACTTTATTCGCCTTTTAGCTGATCATTTCCATTCACACGGCGCCGCCATGTTGAGTGGCGTCATACTCGGTAAGTCGGGTAGATAATTTTGTCTGAGTTTCCCAGCTGGAGCTCTGACTTCAAGTGCCGTTCCAACGCATTTTTCCAAGTAGGAGGTCGGAAAAATCCAAGTTCTGAGCTAACTCAAACGCAGCACAAGTCCCACATATTGAACAGGGACCAGAAAAAGACCAGTAGTGATGGAAAATGCTAACATTCCTGGTTTTATTAGCAAAGTCATGCTAACAGGTTTGGTGCTGTGGAAGTGGAGAAGCGACTTTATTTATCTGGGCTGTCGACGTTCCGGGTTCAGGAAAACGAGGCTGACAGACGTACAGAGATGCTATCTGGTGGATCAGAAAGTATTCCGATCATCGGCATTCATCTGCGTTTTCCTGATACGGATACCTGGATGTAAATGGATCCTGTATGTCTAAATGCGTTCGGCTGCGTGTCCGTCATCAGTCAGCGTCTGTCCTCGTGTCTTTAGACGAGTCATATAACCCACCTGCTCCTTCATTATGCTTCATTCTTAATTCATGACTTCTCTTTTCTCTTTCTTTCTCCTCATCTCAGTCGCTGCTGAAATTAAGCTGGTAATTTTCCAGCTCTTTGCTATTTTTTTGTTCTTTAAATTTTTAGGACAGCAAAGAGAAGCATCAGAAGCCGTGTTGGTGTGTGGAGATGTTCGCATTCATTAGTGCAGATATTTAACAAAATAAAGGAACAATTGAATAATTAAAGGACGTTGAATGTAATGAAAGCTGGAGGGACAGATTTTCAGCAGGAATCTGCCAGTTTATGTCTAAATATGTGTTTGACAGAAGAATCATACGAGCGCCGCTGACAGGAAAACAGTCAGCGGCCCGTCGTCACGCGTGTTTCTTCTGTCTTTGGTGTGTTTTAGTCTGAAAGGTTCATATGCAAATCCGGTGCAGCTATATAACTGATATGTCACTATCAGATGAAATTATTCTGATTTATTTATTTATATCCGCAAAATACAATTTGGTCAACAAAATGCAGCAAAATGTTCTTTCCTGCCGTTGTTCATCTTGTATTCTGATTGGCGGTTGGGCTGCATTCCCACCTTTTTTCATAGTGAATATTTGATTTTATTTCAAGATAATAAAATGGATTAATCACGTAAAGTACATTAATGAAAACCATGAAAGTGTGAAACTCAAATTTACAAGTAATTTAGCAACTGTTTCCACAGAGTTATACCATCAAATATTGTTGTTTGCCTTAAAAAAAAAGTCATGATAAGATCACATCCAGTCGTATATCACACATGTTGCTGCTTTTTGGCTTGATGGAGAATAAAAAAAAAATAGAGTTTTCATTAAAAACTCCAAAGGCTCTTTATAAATCATCATTTAATACGCAGCCTCGGCAAAAACGACTTCAAGCTTTTTCCATTTCAGCTTCATTTTCAGGAGTTTATTGTCATACCAGCCGTACGTTTGCACAAAAAGCAGAATGAAATTACGTTTCTCTGGGTTCAGGTAACAGACAACAGACAACAACAAGAAATACACAACCACACAAACACATCAAAGTGTACAAACAAACACACAGCATTAAAATCCTTTTCCTGACCAGCATCACCTCACACGGCTTCATGATTGAACACGGCCTCTGTGAGCCACACACACACACACACACACACACACACACAATGCTGCCGTTTCCACACGGAGACTCCCGTCCAATTAAGAGAGAGGTAGGAGATAAGGTTGCCGTGGCAGCAACCAGATTAGAATTGTCCTGGAGTGGCACTAATCCTCCTCCAGCCTCGCTTTGTTCATTGCAAATCAAGGCGCCTCCAGTCCATCTGTCTGAAACAGTCATTTCACAAATAGAGGGAGGAGCCAACTTGACAAAACCGCCGCCTGAAACACACGGAGACGAGATTTAACATGTTCACATGTTAAAGCACGTCACGGCCTCAGCAACGACGGAACAATGGGTGGTTTCATCCTGAGCCGCCGCTCGCTGTGATGATGATGAAAATGATGATGACTTGCTTTTCTCAGGGCCAGCCGAGCAGGAATGACGAGTAAAGACAAAACATGGCCGCTGTTTTCACCATTTATCGCATAATCCCTTCATGTCATCTTTATATACCGTATATACTCAAATATAAGCCGAGTTTTTATGACCAAATTTCACAAAGCAAATCGGGGGTCGACTTATACAGGAGAAATTCAGGTCAGATCCCAGAGAAGGAAATTTCCAGGGGTGGAAATACTACCGTTACCACTAACAAATAATTAATAATAATAATATACAATAAATAGTTAAAATCATACCTTATAATGAGACATTTCCTGACTAAACATCTTATCAGCACATTTTGCAGTGGCCAGTAAGAGCTGCTGTGATTGGTCAGTTACGGTAATCAGCTGCTGAAATAAATATCATGGGTTTTTTTTTCTTTTCCCTTTTTCTTCCTTTTTTTCCCTTTTTTCCTTTTTTTCCTCTCCTTTCCTTCTCCAAAAAAGGGAAAAAAGAAGGAAAAAAGATAAAAAGTTTTTTTTAAAACAAGGGAATATATATACATATATATATATATATGTATATATGTGTGTGTATATATATATGTATATACCAGTACCAGTACGTGGATTATTTTCAGACAGAGGAATACTGACCATGCCCNTTTAAAACAAGGGAATATATATACATATATATATATATATGTATATATGTGTGTGTATATATATATATATGTCTATATAGACATATATATATGTATATACCAGTACCAGTACGTGGATTATTTTCAGACAGAGGAATACTGACCATGCCCAGAAAAACAGGTAATTTGTTAAACAAATAAATTGATGGAACAACATCAGGGGGTCGGCTTATACAGGAGATCGTCTTATACTCAAGTATATACGGTAATCTGTATCCATGAGAGATTATCTGTATTTGAGTTTGATATTTTTTAGCCTTTGGTCCGTGTACCTTCCATTCACCAAAGTTCCAATTCTGACACAAAAATTGGAAAACAAATTACACAACCTGTTATTTAAAAAAAAAAGTTGTACTGTCCACTTAGGAAAAAAAATAAAAATCTAAGTATTTTCTGAAAGAAAGTGATTAGAGAAGTAGTAGTAGCAGAAATACAGCTCCAATTTCTGTATTTTTATTCTCAATTTCCATTTTTCTGCACTTTTGCTTTAGGAAAACAGAACTAAAACAAAGCTCAGAAATAAGCTGAGGAAACTTGACTTGTTGCAGGCAGTCACGTCTTTGTTTTTGTAACCGCAAAACAATTAATCATATAAATGGGAAAAAATGACACACACTTTAACTTTAGAAGAGCTGTTATTACAGGAATTATGTGTCCTCTATGTATTTTTGCAATATCCACTCGATATAAACAGAGATATAAACGGGGATAACGGGGCACAGTTTCACTTTCACTTCTCTCCTTGGAACACCGACAGTGTCAGAAGGAAAAAAAGAACTTCAGAGAGAAAATTTAAATTCCCCACTTTGAAAATATTCCTGATTTTGCATTTTGTGCTGATGGATTTTGGACTTTTTTGGCTCCATAAAAATATTCGAAAAGGAAAAAAAAAACAAAACACAAAATTCTGTTTTGTCAACAAAAAGTGACAAAAACCGGCCCCGTTTTTCATTTTCAGATTTTTCTTTCACGGATCGTCTTTAGCTCTGCTGCTGTCCTGCTGTGTGCATCGAGGCTCCGCCGTGTTTTTATCATGATTCTGTTGCAGAACAGACGAGGATCCTGAGCATCGCTGCTAATGATGCAGCCTTGTTGTCTGCAGGCTGCACAGGTACTGCCTGCAGACAACACGCAGGGATTAATGAGAATATTCATGAAAGAGAGCAGAAATTCAATGCTTCAACATGCACAAAACGCGATTCCAGCTGTAATTTTCATCACAAAGAAAAAAATAGAGAATCAAACAAAGGTGTGTGTGGGCTTGTATATATATGTGTATTACGTTACACAGCATCAGTGTGTACCTGTGTGTATTTTTACACGTGTGAGAAACCTGCATCTCCTAGATATTCAAATGTCCGTATGTGAAAATTTGCATGAAGAGGCTGTTGAAGAGCCTTTTTCTGTCTGGCAGCTGAAGAGGCTTTGATATGGTAATGACGGCTCGCCGCGGGGACCTGAGGGCCAAATGCATGCTGGGATATCTGGGAAGGTGTTTGCATGGTCCACCTGTTGCAGAAGAGTTTTTGGACAGAATGTAAAATAATAAAAAATCATGATAACTACACAGCTTCATGCCAAATAAGCACCATAAAGCTCTTTTATAAACTTGATGTTAATGTTCTTTGTTCTTCATATTTATGAGCCTCGTTTTTTACTGATTCTTGTGGCATCAAAGAGAAACTGACGTTAATTTGGCAAAGGAAACCAAAACTTTTTGCTTTGAAGCTCCACATTTTAAGAAATTGACACTAAAATAAGAGGTCTTAATTTTTTTGCATGACAGTGTGTTTTATGAATTGCTTTGCTGATATGCTAATAAGGAAATACCGCAGTTACACCTCCTTCAACACGCTACAAGACGCCGCTAACAGGCGTTTATGAATGAGGGAACACGGTTGTGTGACGATATTTGGCTTGATGTGTTTTATGAATTCCGCCCTCTGTTTCTTCACAGAAACGAAATCAAATTTATTGACTTCTCACGCTTTATGAGGATGAATGCAGTTTGAATCACTCAGATTTCACACAGATGAATATGGATGACAGTGTGTTTTATGAACACCTTAACCAATATGCAAATGAGGAAACATCGTAGTAACCCAAACGATAAAAGAGGCCGTTAACTGACGGTAAATGATGAATGAGAGAACACGGTTGTGTGATTCTCTCTCTTCTTAACGACTCGTTAATTCTGCCACTGTGTTTTATGAATCACCTTGCCATGTGTGTTTTTTTCAGTTGCCACAAATGGAAGTTTTCTCATGCACAATTTTGTATATATTTCCCCCAAAAGTTGACACCGGATTGTTAAAATTGTGCTTGTGCTTCCTTTAAGTGTGATGAAGGAAGGAAGGTGTGTTTTCCCTGCTCAGGTAGTTTGTGTTCAGGCGTGTACCTGGATGGATTTTTTTTCATGTGCTGTATGTTGTGCACATTTTCTGACTGCGTACTCTTCAGAAGCCCAGCAGGCCGCTTACGAGGACCGCGAACGCCCGCTGGGCTTTCTGACAGACAGCGTGGCGCTCCAGACAGCTAGCATACAAGATTTACACCCCCGCTCTGTTTTCCCCAGGCAATAAATACACCGTTAGCTAGGATTAAGGTCAACTAGAGTCTAGAAAGCAGGCAGAGCTCATAGCTGCTCAAAATGCTTTACCTGTATCAAAATACACGTTTGCATCGTGCTGACTCTTGACTTGTCATCTAAATTCTCTGCTGCATTTATACTGACAGGTTAGAAAACCCAAACGCCATTTTATTGTTTCGCTCACATGTAGCACTTAATGAATATGCGTTGTGAGCATGAAGACAGTAAAAAAAACCATGTAGAATCAGATCAGCTGCAATCACGCATGGAAATAAATCCGTATCAGAATTTCCTTCCATTCAGACTCTCATGTCTGAAAGGACCATACCATCCATTTAGCATGTTTGAGCCTAATATATTCAGTTTTCATACATGTTATGTTACTGACAATCATTTCCCAAAGGATAAAACTGTATTTCAGCTTTCCTGATATTTTGCTAAATTTCTTAATCTTTCAAAATCAAATATTCAGTGATACACCCACCTTAAAAATCCATGTGTCTCCTGCTAATAGTTACGCAGCCTTATGAAGTCACGGTCCTTTAAATTTTTCCATAAACACAGGTCTTCTTTTGGGACTATATTCCCCGGTGGAGGCATACATTCACTCCACGCTTTTTATTGAGCTTAAACACTAAAATTACATAACTTCTAAAAAAACCTGAATACACGTCTTGTTGGTGATGATGGATTACCTATCCCAAGAACGTTTACAGTATCAACAAGTTGATTTTAATAGCAGAATGAACTGAAACCAATGGAGGTCTGGAAGGTAGGAAAAACATTTTTAATTCACCGTTCCAGTAGTATGCTTTGGGAAATTATTGTCAGTACCGTTACGTATATGAAAATTGAATATATTAAGCTCAGACATGCAAAATAGATGGTATGGTCCTTTAAACTAAAGTCCACACATCTCAGAATCAGCATTTTATTGCTTACTTGCTGACTATTGAGTCTTAAAGTCCTATTTTCCTGTCTTTATTTTTTTATATCAACGTGATTAATCAAATAAAAGGGAAAATGAAACACCCTGAAACGGGGATATCGGTACACAGTTTCACTTTCAAATCTCTCCATGGATCATGGGAACAGCTATGAAAAGGAACGAAAAAAAAGCTTGAGACAGAAATTAAAACCCTCAACTTTTACTTTATTTTTTTTACTTTGCTACATGTATGAAAATTGAATATATTAGGCTCAAACATTCAAAGTGGATGGTATGGTCCTTTAAAATGTGACTCTCACCTTCTTTGTGTGAATATATGTCACGTTTCAGCCTCGTTTTCATCCATTGTGGCATTTTTTCCTCAAAAGCTAAACCCTCATCTGTGCCTGCGAGTCGTTTCAGGCCAGAATGTTGTAATCACAGGTAACAGATGCAGGAAAAAGTCAGGACTGGCAGCAGGAGCCGTTTTCCTAAAAGCAGCCAGAATTTCAGCATGTTTCAACAGTCTGTCTGCGGTTCTCCTGGTAAAAATGCATTCCCAAAGGCTGTGCTGCAGTAAGCACGGCGCCGCTGCATAATGACGGCAGCGAGGCCGGTGTCACGCACCTGTGGATGCAGCCTGACGTCCTGAATGCCGAGTGGTAAGTTAAACGGGCCGACACGGCGGCCGACCTGCTGCTGATGCAGANCGTCCTGAATGCCGAGTGGTAAGTTAAACGGGCCGACACGGCGGCCGACCTGCTGCTGATGCAGATCATTGAGCAAATGGGCCGACGCTTTGAAATGGCTGCTCTCATTAACGGCGCCTCACGCCTGATTAGCCAGCGTGTCTTGGTATGATAATAGTCAGAGCTGTGTTGTTGTCCAATTACTCGTTAACGTAAACAATATCGGCAAATGTTGAGGGCAATCAAGGTGGGTGAGAGAGAGAGAGAGAGAGAGTTGCAGGAGGGAACTACCGTATATACTGGATTATAAGCCGACCCCGATTTTGACGTGCAAATTTAGATTTTTAAAGAAACCCACATATAAACCGACCCCCTGATGTTGTTCCATCAGTTTATTTGTTTAGCAAATTACTTGTTTTTTCTGGGTATTGTCATAGTATTCCTCTGATTTTCTGAAAATAATCCACATACCGGTAAACATGATATTTATTTCAGCAGCTGATTACTGTAACTGACCAATCACAGCAGAGCTTACTGGCTGCCGCAAAATGTGCTGAAGAAGATGTTTAGTCAGGAAATACATCATGTATGATTTAAACTATTTTCCATGTTAGTGGTAATGGGTAGCATTTCCACCTGGAAATTTCCTTCTTTGGGATCAGATTTGAATTTCTCGTGATTTGCTTTGTGAACTTTGGTTAAAAAAAAAAAACAAAAAACTCGGCTTATACTCGAGTATATACAGTACTTTATATTGCAAGTAAAAGCTAGAAGTACTTGAGTAAATGTACTTTCGTACTTCCCGTGACAGGTAGAGAACACATACATGGTGTGTTAGTATGTAAATGATGTGATTATATCGTCATTGTTTGAGCTTCTGCATTCTCCCGCCGCTGAACGCTGCCGCAGCAGCGCCACCACGCCGCGTGACATCTGCAGCTAAAGGTTCCTGTTAGCCGGGAGGCCGGGCGCTCGTCCGTGGAGACGATGCCACCCAGGCCGTGCACACCCTGGATGTGCACGGAGAAGCCTGTCAGCACCTGCTGTAATCACGCCTCACGCCATCATGCCATCACGCCATCACGCTGCCATGCCGCAGCAGAATATCTGCCTGCATGGGGCTGACAGAATGCATCGGAGGCCTGGCTGATACGTTGTGTGTGTGTGTGTGTGTGTGTGTGTGTGTGTGTGTGTGTGTGGAGTGATCTGTTTATACAGCTGTGGTGTGGGTGTGTGCAGGCGGCGTGCAGAGAGGAGCCTGTGGGAATGTAAACGCACACAAGTACATAATCACACACAGACACACACACACACACAGACACACACATATGCATAAATGTAAATCACAGCCTCCATGAAAGTTCTTCAGGAAGTTAAATACACATTTACAGCAGAATAAACTCTGACAGTGTCAGATATTACACAGGTTTACTTATTCAAATGTAGTAATACTACAATACAGCAGTCAAAATGGTATTTAAAGGGCCATACCGGTGATTTTGCGTGTTTAAGCCTAATAAATACTACTGGCATACATGTTACGTTACTGACAACCATTTTCCAAAACATAAAAACTGTATTTTCATTTCCTGTTATTTTGCCAAATCCTCTAATCTTTGAAAAATCAAATATTCAGGTGACACATGCCTCAAAATTCAATGTTTCACCTGCTAACACATATGTAGGAATATCAAAGGCATAATTTCTTGATAAAAGCCATCGTCTCTTGGCACTATATTTCCTGGCGGAGACATATATTTTCGTGCAGCTCTGTGTTGGATCGGTTAAAAAACTCACTAAAATAAAAAAAACATGTTCTCTGTGATGGATTATTTATCTCAAGCGTGTTTTAGTCTACAAGTTGATTTTAATGACGTTCTGGAATGACCTGAAACTAACATGCAAGATCACCGGTATGGTCCTTTAAAGGACCATTCCAGCCATTTTGCATGTTTGAGCCTAACATATTCAATTTTCATACATGTAACGTTACTGACAATCATTTCCCAAATCATACTACTGGATCGGTGAATTAAAAATGTTTTTCCTACCTTCCAGACCTCCATTGGTTTCAGTTCATTCTGCTATTAAAATCAACTTGTTGATACTGTAAATGTTCTTGGGATAGGTAATCCATCATCACCAACAAGACGTGTATTCAGGTTTTTTTTAGAAGTTATGTAATTTTAGTGTTTAAGCTCAATAAAAAGCGTGGAGTGAATGTATGCCTCCACCGGGGAATATAGTCCCAAAAGAAGACCTGCGTTTATGGAAAAATTTAAAGGACCGTGACTTCATAAGGCTGTGTAACTATTAGCAGGAGAAACATGGATTTTTAAGGTGGGTGTATCACTTGAATATTTGATTTTGAAAGATTAAGAGATTTAGCAAAATATCAGGAAAGCTGAAATACGGTTTTATCCTTTGGGAAATGATTGTCAGTAATGTAACATGTATGAAAACTGAATATATTAGACTCAGACATGCAAAATGGGTGGTATGGTCCTTTAATGGAAAAAAGTAAATAATTTCAACTTAAACTCTCAAAAGATTGTGCTCCTCGTCATTCCAGCCACATTCATATGACCAAACACAATCCCATACGTCTATGAACACACACAAACACACACACACACACACACACACACACACACCACCCACACGACGGCCTTCAGTCCTGCTGCATCTACGTGGATCCAAACTGTTTCTGCTGCTGAATTAAAGTGAAAAATAACAAAACGCCGCCTCCTCACACTGTTTCCTGTCTCTTCATAAAACACCTGAATGTACCGTGTCTGTAATTAGTATCAGAAGGCCTAATCGCAGTTTTAATTACAAATGAATGGCAAATGGAAAACTTAAAAATATGTAACTGAAAGGTCCTCGTTTGACAAATATCATCACCCGTGCAGAACGACTCATTTTTATCTGAGTTATCAAATTAGAATCATTTTACTGCAAAATTATCTCCAACAGTTTACCGTTTCTCAGTTGCATCTCTTACATTTAGCATCTGATATTCATATTTTTCACGGTTATTACATTTCTGTTGCCTTTGCAGAAATCAGACAAGAAGCTGATGATTATTTAAATGTACATTCTAGACCTTCAGCGAAGTCACGATTTGACAATAAACGGACATGTTTCTGATTAGCCTGAATTATGATGTAAAAGCATACAGATTTGTTCTTCAGCATTTTTTTCTCCGCGGGAAGCCGATGGGAGAGAGAGAGAGAGAGAGAGAGAAGTGNTTCAGCATTTTTTTCTCCGCGGGAAGCCGATGGGAGAGAGAGAGAGAGAGAGAGAGAAGTGAGGATGTGATTCATGATTACATTTACATTTTACTCATTCAGTCAAAGCTCCAACCTGAGCAGACTTCCAGCGAGCGCGGCTGTTAGCGTCGGTTCCCACACGGCTGTATTTGGGTGAATTAGCTTCAGCGCGGCTCTAGAAAAGCCTGCGGGGAGTGGCTCAAAGGTCAGCACGGCGGCACGCTGCTCGGTTTGTCTCCTTCACCGCCACGTTTTGCTGTATGCAACAGGTAAACAAGCACCTTAACTGCTTGAAACCTGTGCCGCACTATAACGGATTCTGCTTTCTGTTTTTTTTTTTTTGCTTGGTTTTATCATCTGTGAGGATTTCTGCAGCTTGTTATGAAGCGACGTTTCATTTCATTATCAGTGCCACTGATTAATATGATAATCATGCAGATTTAGAGTTGATTTTTTGTTTCCTTCCGTGACTCATTTGTTGAGTTCTCTCGTTCTACATGCATATAATGGGCTACTTAATTCACATTACTTTGTTTGTCTTCTTCCTGTCGGCTAATGTCGTCGTTCTGAAGCACAGCATGGCTGCATGGCGAGCACTTAGCAGGAATTAATCCCCTTTTTATCATATCAGCGTTAGTTTCTGTGCTGATCAGAAACAGTGGGGAATGTGTTTCTACGCTGATGATGACTGAGTCTCTCGGTGAGGCGGCATCATTTGGTTCAGAGTCAGATGGTTTATAAAAGTGCAGCAGGTTCGCTCAGATTGAAGAGAAATAAAGCTTGACTTAAAGTGATCTGTCAGGCAGGAAAAGACGAAGAAAATATACTTTCCTCTGATATTTTTATCTGTGTGAATTTCTGTTCTAAGCATTATTTAATCCTTTATACATTGGATTTGTGTGTTAGCATCTTCATACAGCAATATTACCTGCTTTGTAGCATTAGCATCATTAAAGTTATAGCCAATAATTAAATCACATCCTTTGTATATGGTCATCATTTGATTTTTTTCACTGAAGCAGCACAATTTTACTCATCCAGCAAACATCATACAAAAAGCAATGTACACTAAATAAGTTCCTGACATATTACTCTGAGACATGCTAGCTGAATGAGGCCTGGTGCATCATTAGCATGGATGCTATGTGGACGCAGATGGTTCCAAAACGTCCATGTGTGCTGGCATTCACGGTTCTCATGCTTTCTCTTTGTGTGTCACGCATGGTGACAGGGTGGCAGCACGAGAGGCTCCTCCTCCGCCCGGATCTCCACTTCTTTCTCACCTTCACATATCAGTCGCATCGATTTTTTTCCATTTCATGCAACAGGCATGTTCCTCAGACGCCGCGGTACGGACTATCTCCTGCCAGGAGTTGGCCACCATTTTGCCAGCCTTTATCCTTCATGGAGGAATCATGTAGCTGCTACTTCCTCTCCTTCTCTGCCAGCGTTCCTCAGATTGTCCACCATGTTTGTTTTTCTCTCCCTCTCTTTCTCTCACCTCTTTGCTTTGCCAGTCGTTGATGAAGGCGCATTTATGTCATTTATGCACTGTTTCACATTTGAGCAACCCTTCTTTTTTTTTTTTGAGACAAATGAGAGACATTAAAAAAAAAAAAGACAAATCTCAAATGTCAAGAATGACAAAAAAAAGTCCAAGCCTTGTTTCCATTGTGGTTCTTGATACGCATCGAGTCAAGTGGTGGCGAGTTAGCGCTATCCAGATAAAATAAACATCCAAATTATCAATAATAAGAGAAGACCAATTCATAAACAAATGCAGTAAACGGATAAGTGTAAGGTTCCGTTTCATTGGGCAGACGGCCTTTTCTGTTCAGGTTAAAATCTGGAACTCTTCACCTGTGGAGCTCAAACAGGACGACGCCTGGGATCATTTCAACTCTAAGCTGAAACAACATTTAAAGAATGCTCAAGAGTGAAATCATGGCTCATCAGGTGTCCTCAATCCTACGTAACTATACAGCTTTATATTTTATTATTGTTATTATTATGTTTTTTTGACAAATTATGTAAGACTGTGGTTGTATTTTAACAGGTTTAATGAGGGACACTATCTGTATTTTATATTTATATTATGCTGCAGGTTATGTATTTGTTTTATTGTCTACCCTGCTCAATCGCGTATGTATTTTGTTTTATAATAATTTTAATGTTGTATTGTATTACATACCTTTGTAAAAGCCCAACTAAGAACAAGCTTTGCAAGCTAGCTCTGGCTAAAAATGCTACGATGTGCAGCATTAGTTTATTCTCTGAATGACCTATGTCTATACATCAGTTCCTATTCAAATAAAGATTAAAAAAAAAAAAGACCATTACAGTGAGCATCACTTCTCATCAGCCGCAGTTTAAACTTCTTTTTTTTTTTAAAGCTATGATGATGATGACCTTTGTTTTTGATGTTTAAATGCAACTTATTCCAGTTTTTTGCTCCAGAATAACTTAAAAGAATTTGAACCCATATTGGTGCTTTGGCCTCAGTTACGTCACATTTTCTGCATGCCTGCTGCCGTGTTCACATCCTTAACGTACACGCTCAGATATGACCAGTAAGCACAGCGCTAGATACACATTTACTTTACAGGATGGACATTTAGCCAAATAAAGCCTCTTAGAGAACAATGAGGCGTTTAGACGTTGTGTAACGGCAGAAATTCTAAAGGAAGTGTTATGTTTCTGAATATTTTGTGTTCTTCTAAGCAGCGTTGCTCCTTGAAGTGTTTCCCAGCAGACAGCCGGTCCTGATGGAGACGTCTCCACAGGCCTGACCTTGGCAGCTTTTATCAGGGTCAGAGATGAATACTTTGAAAAGATTGCATTGTTTTCCAGACAAGCACCGCTGCTTTGAGCCTGCATCCAATCGTCTGTACCCTACAGCAAAAAAAATAACCCCTCCCCATGAAAGATAACGCCTGATGGTAGATTCCATCAAATTTCATCTTGGTTTATATGAATGTTGATGGAATTTTACACCTTATCTCTCAGAGGACATCTGAGACGGGCCCTCCTTGAAATCCAGGATGTGGCAGAGTTGGCGTTGCTTTGTTGACGCCGTTTCAGAGGTGGAATGATTACAGTGTGTGTTTTGATAATGCATATGAACAACCAGCATCAAACACGCACAAACCATGAAATGAGAGCGTGATGGATGAATACCTGCCACTGATTGTCAATCAATTAGAAAAATGCCTGGATGGAAAGTGATTAAAGCGTTTGCTGCGTGGAAGTGGAAGGTTGTGAAGTGAAGATGCTCCGTGTTTATCTGATGCCGTAATACACACAAAGCGTGTGTGTGTGTGTGTGTTTGGTGTTTTTATTTTTCATCAGAGGTCAAACACCATGAAGCCTGATTCATTTCAATTCAGCAGCAATCATTAAAGTAAATAATGTGACATTTAAAGCTCTGGAATAACATGAATAACCTCACGTCTTCTATATATTGATAAAAAAAAACATGTTTTATCTGTCAACACATATTTTGGATGCGCTGGAAATTGCAATGCCCTTCTTAAGAGTTTTGTAAAAAAAAAAAATGATAGAGCATAAAACCGTTTCCTGCAGGAGTTCAGACGGAGAAGCTTTTTAACGGATTGAAATGAATTTATTCTTAAAGAACCATGTTTTGAAACTTATCTTTTTCACAAATGAGCTGCAAAGAGTTCGCTGCATCAAAATGAAGGATATTTATTGGTTCATATCGATAATCATCAGTGGATTAATTGGATCCAGTCCAACATTTTAACACGCAGGAACATGTATGTAAGTCATGAAGTCATCCTTGTCAGTAAAAATTGTTATAAACGTGAAAAATCAAAGTCTTACTTTCAAAGATTCACTTAAAGGACCATACCACCCATTTTGCATGTTTGAGCCTAATATATTCAGTTTTCATACATGTTATGTTACTGACAATCATTTCCCAAAGGATAAAACCGTATTTCAGCTTTCCTGATATTTTGCTAAATCTCTTAATCTTTCAAAATCAAATATTCAAGTGATACACCCACCTTAAAAATCCATGTTTCTCCTGCTAATAGTTACACAGCCTTATGAAGTCACGGTCCTTTAAATTTTTCCATAAACGCAGGTCTTCTTTTGGGACTATATTCCCCGGTGGAGGCATACATTCACTCCACGCTTTTTATTGAGCTTAAACACTAAAATTACATAACTTCTAAAAAAACCTGAATACACGTCTTGTTGGTGATGATGGATTACCTATCCCAAGAACGTTTACAGTATCAACAAGTTGATTTTAATAGCAGAATGAACTGAAACCAATGGAGGTCTGGAAGGTAGGAAAAACATTTTTAATTCACCGTTCCAGTAGTATGCTTTGGGAAATGATTGTCAGTAACGTAACATGTATGATAATTGAATATATTAGGCTCAAATGTGCAAAATGGATGGTATGGTCCTTTAAGCAAAACTAAAAGAGGTATTAGCAGTAAAAGTATTCAAGTATCCAAAGAAAAGGTGCAAAGTAAAGAAAGGAAAGGATTGCTGAAGGAAGGCAGGATGGAAGAAAAAAGAAATAATAAAGGAAGGACGGAAGGAATAACGGAACAAATTTTGTGTTTGGAGCCGTCTGCGTTAGCATAAACCAAATCTATTATGAATAACTGTAGCCTTCGAATAAATGCAGAGGAGTAAAAGTACGATATTTTCACTGGAAGTACAGCAAACGAAAAGCAGAAAGTCTCCAAAAACCTAGAAATACTCCTTTAAGTACTGGTACCTCAAATTTATACTTTTTTTTTGNCTCGGTTACTTTCCAAATCTGGCTGCTATTTAATGCTACAGCGTCACTTTTTCTGCATTGGAAGCCAAAAGTGAACACCTTGATGAATTTAGTTATTAATTAACACCCCGTTAATGAACCTTCTCCCCCCGCCGGCCCGGATCGCCCGGATCGCACCGCGTTGTGAACCTGCAGCACCTTGTCAGGACGTTTTCTCTGCGCTGGCCTGCAGCTCATTAGCATTGGCTCGCTTTGCTCAGATTAGCCATAATTAAACTGTGAAACTGGAGCCGTTGCCTTGAGTCAGGACACGGCGAGGACACCGGGAGCCTGGTGACAGCGCAGACGGGATGTTGGGAGGGTNCTTTAGACCAGACTGGTTCATAAAGCGAAGATTCCCGGTGGACAGATGGGTGTGAGACAGCGTTTCTGCAGAGTCTGTGTTTCTCTGTGTCTGGATTCACACATACAAACTTACGCTGCACCGGCAGCTTAATGTCTTGCTCAAAGGCACCTCGGCTGGAGGATGGAGACTCACTCATTCCTGTTGAGCGTCTGAATGAATTAGCCGTGACAAGTCAAGCGTCTGTCGCCTCACATCACATCTCCATGTCAAATCTTGGTTTTCATCAAGAAGAAATGCAAATCTGTGTGTTTTCCCACCAGCTAATGTGAATAAAAGTGCACAACAATTTAAATAAATCCAGTAAAAACATCACGGCAAAAGCTTTTTTCTTGCTCCAAATGTCTTAAAGGGATTTATTCATCCACAGCATCTAGACAAGGGAAAGTTCCATAAACCCAAAAATCCTAGCTTAGCATCTTAGCTTCATATCAATCATAGCTTAGCATCTTAGCTTCATATCAATCATAGCTTAGCATCTTAGCTTCATATCAATCATAGCTTAGCATCTTAGCTTTGACTCGTGTGCTGTCATCCCTTTGAATCCGACTTTGGTGAATTTTGATTTGTTTGTGCAGGTCTGAACACAGAAATCAAACTCAAGTTGTTTTTTTTAATCAAGGTCTTTTTATTAACAAAGCAGAACAAAAAAAAAAAAAAAAAAAANAAAAAAAAAAAAAAAAAAAGAAATGAATAAAATTTAAGTGTATAATAATACATGTATACAGTCCCATTAAAACAGAAAATAACGGTACCCACCCTTCAACACATAAAAAACACAGTCAAAAAAATAGCCAGACCTCTCAAAAAATTAACATGGAAATAAACGTGTAGTATAAAACAAAAAGAGAGCTTAGTGAACTCTCAGTCCATGTCCTTCACAAAACTCAAAAATGGTTGCCAGGTCGCAACAAATCCCATAGCTGATCCCTTAATAGAGTAGCAGATCTTCTCCACATGTACATAACGTCTTTAATCCAGTGTCCATGTTGGACGGAAAGAGTCCATCCATAGGATGAGCCTTCTAGCAAGAAAGCCGTCAGACTCAGGTTCTGACTGAAACCTTTAGAGGGATGATCTCATTCCCTAAATATTCTTATAATATTCTTAAAGAAATCCGACTGATTCAGTGTACAATATGTTAGTAAAATATCACTTTTTTGTACAATATATTATTTAAATATCACTTTTTTGTACAATATTTTTGTAAAATATGACTTTTTCATACAATGTTAGTAAAATATGACTTTTTCGTACAATATGTCAGTAAAATATCACTTTTTCTTGGTGCTTTGATTCTGTCTGTTCTGAGAAACAGATCCGGAGTGTCAGAAGCTGTTTATGCGATATGATTTTTGATTTTATTTCATTGTAATGGTACGTAGTATTATGAGATTCATCCTTACGTTTTATGATCTGGAAAAAATGTGTGAAAACCTGCACGACTTTAAGAAAAGTGAGCAGCAAAGTCACTTTTCTTTGTCTCAGAATCACCTGTCATCACTCTTCATATCTATAACAGATTTGATGCATTAATGCTGTATTTGCGAGACGATTGGCTGTTTTTTTTTTTTTTTNTTTTTTTTTTTTTTTGTCTTATTTCTCTGCCAAGCATCTGAGTTTGTCATCCGACTCACAACTTAACGCTTCATGATGCAATTTGAGTGTAAGAAAGATATTTCATCAGGTATCAGCAGAGAGCGGGTTGTTGTTTTGCAGAAACCACCTTTTTTTTTCTCCAATAAGAAGTTCATCATAATCGTCCCTGTGCATTCTCTTTGAACACACACACACACACACACACACACACCGACTTCTTTCATGTCCTTTGTTTCATGTATCTTTCTTTTTGCACCGTTCTCTTCCTGTTTTGATTCTGTTTTCTATGATTTTTGTATTTTTCTTCTTCTTCTTCTCTGTTTTTGATGTAGATTCAGTTTCTTGTTTGTATGATTTGTGAGAAAACAGTAAATATTTTAATCCAGAGTCCAGAAGGATGATTCCAGATCTAATGAAGTGACTTTTGTTTTAGGGTTTCTAACTTGTAACCAGTTGAACATACAAAGCCTTGCTCAAAGGCACCTTAAACACAGCAGAACATTATTCATGCGAGGGCTGGGTGAGGTGGCCTAAAAATAAAATCTGGATTTTTTTTTTTCACACTTATGGACGATTCTCGATTTTAATCTCAATTTTTCTTGTTTTTCTTTAACAAAAAAATGATCAAGCCATAATTCAAGTAAGTATTTTCTTTATTAAAATAATCAAAACAAATAATGAAACTTTTAAATAAAATTGTAGGGCTTTCTAAAAAAAAAACAAACTTTTAAAATAAAGGCGTGGCGACATACGCTCTGGTCCAGCGCCTTGGTCTCAACCCGACCCCGTACAGCAAACTAAGCTAGCTCAGAGGATGTGCAGAACTAAATTATGGCAGGCTGCGGCACAAGCCATAAAGTCCAGCCCAGTCCGAACACGCGTGTTTTAAACGGGCGCTGCAGTAGTAGCCCTGAATGGAGGGAATTCAGTTCTGCTGCTCCTCTCCTGCAAAGAATAACATGCTAACATACATAATCTGAGGTGTCATAGAAGTTGAATGATGCAGGTTGACGGAGGTGTGTGTGTGTGTGTGTGTGTTTATTATGAAATTAAAGACTTTAACCCAAGAGAAATCCTGTAGCCTGAAGCGGAAAACCCTGAAATATCAGGAAACAGAAACAGTTTTGTAGAAAATGGTGTAAAATTCATCCTGTCTGTCGTGTAGCTACTGAATACGTTCAGCGGAAATTATTATAATATTATTATAATATTATTAAATTCTGCTGCTAAAAGACGTGTTTGTCTTTCACTAACTGTTTCTCACCACTATGTGAACAATTTCTTCATTTATAATCTTCATTTATTTTTTAAGCAGCAAATAAAGTTGTGCTTTTATTTTGAAATGTTTCTGGAGGAAAAGTCGTACATTTCAAACAGCCTGGCAGCCATGTTTAGTCAGAAGGCCACCCCGCTGGATTCCTGCGGGGCGGGTNGGCCCAGGGGGTCGTTGTCATGACGATGACACAGGTCTGGTCCGATGGGGTGCAGCTAATGATGAATAATTATGCAAGTTTATTTGAATGTTGTTGTTCTTTATTTCCCTCCTCCTGTTGTGAACATTTCTGACCTCGCTCCTGATTTCCTGCCGTTCGGCAAAACAAGACACGACTTTGATGAATGGAGGCTAAATGGCGGCGGAGAGAGGCCCGTTAGCCGCAGAAACAACGCTCCCCTCAGGCGGGGTCGCTGCCATTTTGTAATACGTGCTCTGTGGGTCATACGTGTTTAATATTCCATGGCTGGCTGTTTGCAGGCTTGCCAAGTGCAGCTAATGGGGCGGCGTTAGCGCTGCATGCTGCGTTAATGCGGCTCAGCTGATGAATATAACAACGTATAGCAGCAAATATACTGTAGCAGCCAGGTTTAACAGGAAGCTGCAACCAGAACACGCTTAGTCATCCAGTCAGGGTGATTTAACGTGCTTTGCTTAGATTTACATAAAAAATGAATTAAATCGCTCAGATAAGTGTGGAGTTTCTGCAGCGTCTGATCACCTGTTCTAGTTGCTGCAGCAATAAAACAAACGTCTGAACTTCAGCATCGCTGCTGCTGCAGCGTCAGAACGCTCAGATCCTCACATGCTGCACAGAAATGCAGTAAATAACTCAACCAGACTGGAGCGGCTAACGCGCTTAGCTAATTGCTAATGCCTAACATGCAGGGCTAGCTGGGTTAGCAGTGCAACAGGAAGCTGCTTTAGCTGAACATGACACCAATATTGTGCATGTGAGCGATCCAGACTTCCCGTGTAAGTAGCGTACTTCCTCTCACATAGATGTCATAATCAACTCCTAACCCGTGCACAGATGAACACATGAACCAGCCCACACACACACACACACACACACACACACACACGGAGGAGAGCCAGCAGGTGGATGTGTGGGTGATTGAATGTGAAGGAGAGGCGAGACGACAAGCGCAACGTTCACCTTGATCAACGGCCTTTTCTTGGCTTTGAAGCACAGAGGATGCTAACGCGCAGACTGCTCTGTGTTAACAAGCTAATCTTAGGAGAACACACTGTAACTACACACACACACACACACACACACACGATGTTGAGCATGGTTTGAAAGCCGTGTGGTGTGTTTTCGTGTGTGTGTGCACATCTTTGATTTGCTTCACTTCAGCGTTCACACTGAGACACAACGAGTGATGCTAAGCTTCATGCTAACGCTGTATTTTTACCTGTGCTACCTGACAAAATGATATTTATAGTTTTGTTGGATTTAATATCAAATACTTTAACAGACAAAAAAAAAACAAAAAACAAATATATCATAGTTTTTATTCAGTACATTGCATCTTTGCAACATTTAATTTATCTAAACTTTATAGATTTCACAGATTTTGAACATTTTCTTCAACAGTTAATAATAACAATTATAATAATAATAAGTAACAGACATAGTACTATGTTTTATACTATGCAGGTAAATTCAATGTTGATGTAAATATAAAAAATGAAGCTTTCAGGACCTTTAGGTTTTGCTTATTTGATGCATTTCTACAGACGTTCAACCTTCATCTTTACAACTTTGATAATATTCAACACAAACTCCCTAATATATCACACTATGTAAAAAAAAAAGATGAAAAATAACAGAAAGCATAAGATGTCCCCTTTAAAGCACTAATTATAAATTGGTCAAGCCGTTTGTGAGATTAACCTTTGACCTTTAAAGTGCTTTATGGAAAGGCCAGGCATGTTTTAGAGTCATTTAGCTGGTATATAATCAGCAGACGATCGCTCTCAGACAAAACACACATTTATTAAAAACCTGAAAATATAAAAGTGGATTTTTTTTCTTTTGCAGTCTGGAAACTTCTGCTGTTTTCAGACGGGGCTTCTTTATGAAACAGAATTTTGTGTATTTTCCATTCTTTTTTCCATAAATAAAGTTTGCAATTATGTAATCTGCAGGTGAAAAGACATTAAAACTATGCACATTTAGTTAAAAGCATTTAAAAAGGTTTTTCAAGGATCTTTATGACATGTTTCTTGACAGAAGTTGCATATAAGTTGTTAAATTATCCAAGTTTATCAGTGGTGACGGCAGCTTGTTTACCTGATTTGTCTGCATCGCACCGTAAATGTGGGAACGGAGGCAGAAAAAAAAGGGAAAGAATGAAGGAAGGATGGCTCAACCCCTTTCTCAGCCAGAAAGCCTTGGAGCTGCAAAATAAACAGAGGGATGTTTTCTCCTGAGAGGCGGACTGAGGGGGAAGGTGATAACAATGACTTTTCTCACGTCATTAAAGCCATTTTTACATCTGCTGCTGGGTCTCAGCAGATTCTTTTCTTCCCTCCGTCTGACAAAGACATTTCCAGCAGCTTCNATCTGCTGCTGGGTCTCAGCAGATTCTTTTCTTCCCTCCGTCTGACAAAGACATTTCCAGCAGCTTCGTACCGCAGGCCTCCGACCGCCACCGAACGACCGCCACAAATGTCACTTTCTGTCCTTTCATAAACATTTAGCAAGTTCTTAAAAATCTTATTATCTGCTATCAAGTGTTTTTAGCGTAAATCTTCATCAGGGCCGGCCCTAGCCTTTCTGGGGCCCTAGGCAAGTTTTTTTTGAGTTTGCATGACACACAAAGGGATAAAAAAAGGGGTCAGTTTACCTTATAAAAGCCTTATAAAACAGCCAAAATTAAAACATAAATTAAACAAATTTTGTCCAATAATATACAAAAGGGGCGTGGCTATCCTTTTACCCCCCCCCACTCTGCAGTATTAACCTGACATCCCAGAATTCCCCCAATCCACTCCATAAATATTTGCTAAATCTCCCATGAGCCTAATCTTCACTAAAATGTAATTTCAAATATGCATAAGTTCCATGTTATAATATTAGTTCTGAGCATTTTATAACACACTGTTAGTGAGTTTTCTCTGTGTGCTGATGCTTTACACAGTTAAGTTATAATTCACAAAGTTAGCACATAAATTTCGTTACATTTCTGCAGTTCTTGAAATTATTTACCACAAAGGAGGAGAGTTCACTTTAGTTTCACCCTTGACGTGGGGACCTCTTAGTGGCCGCAAGGCCCTAGCGACCGCCATGTTTGCCTATACCACGGGCCAGCCCTGCTCTTCATTCATTTCAGCTGAGCTCGTCTTTATTATTCAACTTATTCTCAAGTAGAAGCCGCAGCAATGCATTACAAAAATTAGTCTGAATTCTTTGCTTGCATAGCAGTATTATATTTATTGCTTTTTGCATTTGTACAACGATCCCAGGAATAAACGAGATAGATCTAAAAACATGCATCATTGTGTTTCTGTTCATTCTGAGCTGTAACATGTTTGTCAGTAACATTGTTTAAACATGCAAAATCACCAGTATGGTCCTTTAAGTACAGTCTAACTATCTTTGGAGAAAATATGAAGTGGCTACTAAAGGATTTCTGTGTTGGTTGGGCTCATTATTTTCATTTTCCTGATGAACATTAAAGGACCATACTATCCGTTTAGCATGTTTGAACCTAATATATTCAGTTTTCATACATGTTATGTTACTGACAATCATTTCCTAAAGGATAAAACCGTATTTCAGCTTTCCTGATATTTTGCTAAATCTCTTAATCTTTCAAAATCAAATATTCAAGTGATACACCCACCTTAAAAATCCATGTTTCTCCTGCTAATAGTTACACAGCCTTATGAAGTCACGGTCCTTTAAATTTTTCCATAAACGCAGGTCTTCTTTTGGGACTATATTCCCCGGTGGAGGCATACATTCACTCCACGCTTTTTATTGAGCTTAAACACTAAAATTACATAACTTCTAAAAAAACCTGAATACACGTCTTGTTGGTGATGATGGATTACCTATCCCAAGAACGTTTACAGTATCAACAAGTTGATTTTAATAGCAGAATGAACTGAAACCAATGGAGGTCTGGAAGGTAGGAAAAACATTTTTAATTCACTGTTTCAGTAGTATGCCTTTGGAAATGATTGTCAGTAACGTTACATGTATGAAAATTGAATATATTAGGCTCAAATGTGCAAAATGGGTGGTATGGTCCTTTAAGCAAAACTAAAAGAGGTATTAGCAGTAAAAGTATTCAAGTATCCAAAGAAAAGGTGCAAAGTAGAGTAAAGGAAGGAAAGGATTGCTGAAGGAAGGCAGGATGGAAGAAAAAAGAAATAAAGGAAGGACAGAAGGCATAACGGAACTAATTTTGTGTTTGGAGCCGTCTGCGTCGCATCGGCGTTAGCATAAACCAAATCTATTATGAATAACTGTAGCCTTCGAATAAATGCAGCGGAGTAAAAGTACGATATTTTCACTGGAAATCAGTCAGGAAAAGACTAAACAGAAAAACTCTGAAAACATAATAATATGATCAGAAAAACTCTGAGTGGTTATGAATTTGTGTCTGAGCTGCGTGTCATCGTCAGCGCTGTATTCCTGTCATTTTAATCAGAGACGTCCTGTTTCTGTAAACTGTGGGAAAACTGTCGTCTTGGAGCTCGAAAACGAAAATGAAACAGCAGCTAAACGTTAAAAAGCAAAGATATAAACAGAATAAAATCTTTTTGGACCAATTAGTGACATCTGAAAAATTTGTACCGAGGTGCATAAAGACAAATCTGCTGCCCTCAGTATGAATTGGTGGAGGACAGCAGTTATAACCTGATGTCGTTAAGCTGTGAGGGCGTGATTTGACTGGTGAAATGCTGCACGGAGCCTCAGACGAGGCGGCGGCGGCGAGGAAGAGCCGGACGAGGCTGTCAGCACACGTGTTTCATGCTAGTCTGTCTGCATGCAGAGTTAAGACAGTTACATCCAACTCTGCTGTCAAACCACTTTCCTGCTGTGAAGTGAGCTTAGCTAAAGGTGTGTGTGCATGTGTGTGTGTGTGTGCGTGCATGTGTGTGCGTGCACAGGGAGGGGAGGCAGAAAGCAAGCAACAGGATATACTGTTTGACAGAATGATAGAAAAAGTGGAGGAAAGGCAGCAATGAAAGTGTGTGTGTGTGTGTGTGTGTGTGTGTGTGTAGACAGAAAACACTCAAGNGTGTGTGTGTGTGTGTGTGTGTGTGTGTGTGTGTGTGTGTAGACAGAAAACACTCAAGAACATTTCAAAACAAATCCACCTAAACATGCGTGTTTTTGTATGATCTAATATTTGCGTCTCAGCTATAATAATGTATGAATGTTTCTCAACATGAGTTTCCCAGATGTTATGCATGCGTACTGTATGTTGAAGATTGATGTCCCGGGGGCGTCGGGGCCGAGGGGTGCCGTATCACGCAGATGATGGCTCTTTTGTCTCGGGTGCCATCCCAAAAGACGAGCGGGGCGGGGGCAGGACGGCGGCTCGCAGGAATCCAAAATATGTCGCGCGGCACAAAGGCGTGAGTTTGGTGGTCCTGAAAGCCTTTCATTTAGCGTCCGTCAGCCGCCGTTTGAGCCGAACGCAAGCCGTTTGCACGTATCCAGGCGATGGCCAATGGCGGCCTTGGGTGTCACATCCATTTGACAGAGCTGACGGCGGCGCTGACGGCGGCGCTGATGGCGGCGGCGGCGCTCTGAGGCCATCAGACGTGTTGTGAGATGAGTGATGTTTCTGCAGCTCATTATGGAGGCCGAGGCTAAAACGATGCAGCGAAGACGCCGCGACAAACAGATTCACGCTGAGCAGAAAGATCACACTTCACGTGTCACAGATTAATAATCAGATTAATAATCAGATTACAGAGTATAATTACAGAGAAAAGAACAAAAGTGGAGGACACAGCACTTATTTGTTTCTTATGATTACCGTATATACTCGAGTATAAGCCCAGTTTTGTTTTGTTTTTTGTTTTTCTTACCAAATGTCACAAAGTAAATCAGGCTCGGCTTTTACAGGAGAAATTCAGATTTGATACCAGAGAAGGAAATTTCCAGGTGGAAATACTACCATTACCACTACCATGAAAACAGTTTAAATCAGACCTTAGAATGATGTATTTCCTGACTAAACATCTTATTCAGCACATTTAGCAGCAGCCAGTAAGCTCTGCTGTGATTGGTCAGTTACGGTAATCAGCTTCTGAAATAAATACCTTTTTTTTCTCTCTCTCTCTTTTTTTCCTTTTTTGTTTCTTTTTCCTTTTTTCTTCCTTTTTTTGTTTTTATTCCCTTTTATTCCTTTTTTTCTGTCCTTATATTCTCCATAAAAGGGGAAAAAAAAGGGGAAAAAAGATAAGAGGAAAAAAAGGGAGAAAAAATATAGAATAGAATAGAACAGAACAGAATAGAATAGAATACCACACCACCAGACAATAGACATCTGTCTTCAGCACACCATTTAAAAATCAGAACAGGCACGCTACATACAGTACATACATAGTTAAAATCATTAAAATCCACACAGCAGAGAGAAGACAAGAGAGAGTAATATACAACTATAACAAAAAAAATTACAAGTACTAAGAAATGTGTGTATATATCTATCTATCGATCGATAGATAGATATAGATGTATATATATATATATATANCCGGTAAATATTATATATATATCTATATATAGATATATATATAGATATATGTAAAATGTTTACCGGTACGTGGATTATTGTCAGAAAATCACAGGAAACTATGATAATTCTCAGAAAAACAGGTAATTTGCTAAACAAATAAATTGATGGAACAACATCGGGGTCAGCTTGCTAGGGTTACATGTTGCATTTTATAAAGAAGAAATACACGCTAGCATGCTAGCATGCTAACGCGGCATCAGTATAATGACAGCAGACGTTACAGGTTGCATTAAAGGTCCACCTTTAGACTGGATTTGTGGGAAATGTGGATTCTTTTACACAGAACAGGAAGTTAGCGCTGTTCTTCCTGTTCCAATTTAAAACATTCAGACATGCGTGTTAGCAGGTGAAATGTTGAATTTTACACTGGATGCATCACCTGAACATTTGATTTAGAAAGATACGGGGATTTGGCAAAAATGACACGAAAATTAAAACGGTTTTATGTTTTGTCAGTAACGTATCATGTGTGTGTGTGTGTGTGTGTGTGTGTGTGTGTGGTATTAATTGGGCTATATTGGCTCAAATACGCAAAACCACTGGAATGGCCCTTTAAGAGTTGAATAATGTGATGCCGATGGAGTTTGATAAGATTATTTTCCTCTGATAATTCCTTTGAACATTGTCAGAAAAAGATCTTGAGTTTTTGTGTGTGTGTGTGTGTGTGTGTTTCTGTTTGGAGACGCTTTTAAACGACTTCCTTTCTGTTGGAGTGACAAAGCAGACAGAAAGAGCGGGAGCGTGGAGGTGGTGTGTGTGTGTGTGTGGTGTTGGTGTAGCAGATAAAAGCCTAACGGGAAGCGATTTTCNGTGTGTGTGTGTGTGTGTGTGTGGTGTTGGTGTAGCAGATAAAAGCCTAACGGGAAGCGATTTTCCTGCTGCTAAAAGTGACAGGAAATGAGATATTGGCGCCCAACACTCGTCCGATTCGCTCAGGCTGCGTTCCCAGCATGTACGGTGTCGGGAGATTTTTGGGAGACGTGGAATGGGGGGGGGGGGGGGG
>VXCM01004841.1:0-15545 GCA_014773175.1 Lucifuga dentata
TGTATGTACACACACACACGCACACACACACACACACACACACACACACATATATACTGTATATACATATATATATACACACACACACACACACACACACTTCCCTGTCCCCAGCCAGGCCCTCTAACTCTTCCTGGGGGACTCCGAGGTGTTCCCAGGACAGCCGGGAGATGTAATCCCTCCAGCATGTCCTGGGTCTTCCCAGGGGCCTCTTCCCAGTTGGACGTGCCTGGAAGACCTCCCTAGGAAGGTCTTCTGGGCACCTCAACTGACTCCTTTCAATGCGGAGGAGCAGCGGCTCTACTCCGAGTCCCTCCTGGATGTCCGAGCTTCTCACCCTGTCCCTGAGAGTGAGCCCAGACACCTTACAGAAGAACGTCATTTCCGCCGCTTGTGTCCGTGATCTTGTCCTTTTGGTCACTACCCAAAGCTCATGACCATAGGTGAGGATAGGAACGTAGACTGATTGGTAAATTGAGAGCTTCGCCTTCTGGCTCAGCTCCCTCTTCACCACGATGGTCCGGTACAGCGTCTGTAGGACCTCGGACACTGCACCAATCTGTCTATCAATCTCACGCTCCATCCTACCCTCACTCGTGAACAAGACCCCGAGATACTTAAACTCCTCCTTCTGGGGTAGTGACTCCTCTCTAACCTGGAGGGAACAGTCCACCTTTTTCCTACAGAGCGTCATGGTCTCAGACTTGGAGGTGCTGATTCTCATCCCAGTCACTTCACACTCAACCTCAAACCTGCCCAGTGCGTGTCAAAGGTCACTGTCTGATGAAGCCAGCAGAACCACATCATCTGCAAAAAGCAGAGATGCTATCCTGAGGTTACCAAACTGGACACCCTCCAATCCCTGACTGTGCCTTGAAATCCTGTTCATGAAAATCACAAACAGGATTGGTGACAAGGGGCAGCCCTGGTGGAGTCCAACACCCACCGAAAACAGGTCTGATTTAGGNACAGGATTGGTGACAAGGGGCAGCCCTGGTGGAGTCCAACACCCACCGAAAACAGGTCTGATTTAGGATGCAGACACAGCTCTGGCTTTGGTTGTACAGGGACCGGATAACCTGTATCAACAAACCCGGTACCCCATACTCCTGCAGCACCCCCCACAGGAAACCTCAGGGGACATGGTCGTAGGCCTTTTCCAGGTCCACAAACCACATGTAGACTGGTTGGTTACTCCCAAGCCCCCTCCAGTATCCATGCGAGGGTGAAAAGCTGGTCCACAGTTCCATGACCAGGACAGAACCTGCATTGCTCCTCCTGGATCTGAGATTCAACTATCGATCTAAATCTCCTTTCCAGTACCCCTGCATAGGCTTTCCCTGGGAGGCTGAGAAGTGTGATCCCTCGATATTGGAACACATCCTCCAGTCCTCCTTTTTAAAAATGGGGATCACCACTCTGGTTTGCCACTCCAAGGGTACTGACTCAGACCTCCATGCAATGTTGCATAGGCATGTCAGCCATGACAGCCCCACAACATCCAGAGACTANACTCAGACCTCCATGCAATGTTGCATAGGCATGTCAGCCATGACAGCCCCACAACATCCAGAGACTAAAGCATCTTAGGTCAGATCTCATCCACCCTTGGTGATTTGCCACTGTGGAGCTTTTTAACTACCTCAGTGACCTCCACCAGAGAGATGGTCTCTGATCCACCCGAGTCCTCCATCTCTGCCTCCCCTGTGGAGGGCATGGAAGCCTGGTTAAGGAGTTCCTCAAAGTGCTTCTTCCACCGCCCAGCAATGTCCTCAGTCCGGGTGAGTAGCTCTCTGCTCTTGTTGCAAGCTGCTTGGGCTATGAACCTCCCACCCATCCTGAGTCATCCGACAGTTTGCCAGAACAGCTTTGAGGCCGNTGGGCTATGAACCTCCCACCCATCCTGAGTCATCCGACAGTTTGCCAGAACAGCTTTGAGGCCGATCGAAAATCTTTTTCCATGGTCTCCCCAAACTCCTCCCACACCTGAGTTTTTGCTTCCACATCCACTGAGGCTGCAGTCCTTCTGGCCTGCTGGTACCTAATAAATAAATAAATAAATAAATACATACATACATAGATACACACACACACACACACACATATGTGTATACATATATATATATATATTAAAAAAAAGCAAAACCTGAGTGTTTCTGCTGAGGAAGGTCATTCATCAATGTCCAGACAGTCCAAAATATCAGCATGACCAAGCATGAGAGCAGGAGTGTCAGTCTTTTTGTGTTGCTACTGTGTGTAATCATGTCTTCAGATGCCACACAGAAAATGACGTGGAAATTCCGGCAGAAATGAATGAGGTTTCCAGCATGTTTGTAGATGGAGTTCATGTCTTTTACGATGACACAGAGAATATCTAGACCTTTTCAGCTGGACCTCCAGTCAGGTGTGTCAGAGGTCAAAGGGAAGGTGAAAGGATTCTACACCGACTGTTTGTACTTTGTTGCTGCCTTCTCAAATATGGCATCAATATGGCATGTTTTCATGCCATATTGATCAAATCTCTTGCTAATTTTATGTCCTTAATACATTTTTTCAAAGCACTACTCTTTGACAGCTGTTTGACAGGAACCCCAGCACCCATACTTACTGCAGTTATGTGTTTAAAGCTTCACAATCAAAGTTTAAGGTGCTCTTTGCATACTTTGCACTGTGGCCACAGAAAACACCTCTTTCAGGACATTTCAGGAAATTTTGGGACATACTGTAGTTCTACTCACCATAACCACAATTCTATATCCGTTGGCATATGATATTAGCAACAACACTAACACTTTGTGCTATGTCTCACAGATGAAACAGCTCAAACTTTAAACTCAGTACAAATAAACTTTTAAAGGCAGAGAAAACAATATTATTTATGTCATTGTCTGTTCCTGTCTCATCCATTATTCTCCAAGGTCACCAACTCATCACGTGTTCACCTTTTCTTAATTCATACAAGCATGTTTTCTTGAATGCATAGATTTATTATTATTTTTTTTTTTTTTCCAGGAAAGATCTTCTACTAGCAAATGGAAAAGCTTTGCACTAACTGGTAACAGGATGNTCATTCATTTCTATGAAAATGTCATGGTTTATTATTTTACAGCTTCATTTTTTTTCCCTTTGTTGTTGTTCATGCACCTCTAGGAAACTGTGTCAAACAGAAAAAGAAAACAGAAAAAGAAAGGGAAGAAGCTGAGGAAGAGGACAGCACAAGAGATGCCCTCAGACCAGCTCCTCTTTCTCCTTCATTCAGTGTCCAACCCAGCTGCCATGTCTCTGTCCACCTCACTGCTGCCTGTCAGAGCAGCCAGAGAACGTCCCGACACATCATTTGTTAAGTAAATGAAACAGATGTCTTGTTGATTTTCTTTTCTCTGTCTTTCTTTATTGGGGGGAGGGGGACGGGGGGTGCNCAAAATTCGCCCCAGGGGTGGTTGGAAGGAAGAAGAATAATAATAAGGGCCTGGCAGAGTGCTTAGGGACCTGCAAGCATCATTCACATCTTCCCATAATCATCAAGGCCATGCTCAGATGCCTCCTTAATTTACATAATACCGTCCCGACACTTTTACTCCTGCTATCCATCACAGTTGGGATGAGACCCTCTTCTCCTCTGTTCTCCTTCTCTCTCTGTCTTTTTTCCTTCTGATTGTGTCTTGTGTTTATCTGCCCAAGCACAAAAGATTGATTCCCCACTGTTTCTCCCCCTTATGTTCAGCAGATATGAATTTTCATGGGATGATGAAGCACCGAGTCAGCTAATAATAAACAGAAAACACATATTCAAAAACAGAGAGAGAGAAGAAAGGGGGAGAGGAGGGGAGGCATCTGTCTCTGCTTGGCTGATGAGGAGAGATGGATGTTGTGGGTAACAGACTCAGGAAGGTATTCCAAAGAAAGTCGAATTAAAAAATGCAGTTTGTCACTCCTTTAAAATTGTATTATCTGGCTGAGGGAGGAGGGGAGGAGGAAATCTGACAAGGTGGAAAATGTGAAGACACATGAAGGTGTTCGTTTTGTTGTTTTTAACCCCATGCAGTTAGACAAGCTGAACTCTGCACTAGGTCAGTGTTTATCATGGAGGATGACAATAATAATACAAATTCTGATAGATAGTAGATACTGTATGTTAACCCTTTATATCACAATAAAATCAGCAACACTACAAGATCCCAGGCTTTACAAAGTAGATTCAAAATAAATAAATAAAAATAGGATCAACTATGGGCTCTACTCAGTGAAATGCATGAGGCAAACAGCTATGAATACATGAATACAGGTGTCCATTATTGTACATCAGCACTCATCAAACGTAGCTGTCGTCAGTGTAGAAACACTGTCCTAAATCACTGAATGACAGTTGGATCACAGCTGTGCTTGTGCTATAAGAGTGATTACACCCTCCTAACTGATCTAATACAGAAAATTACAGACTTGGCAGCTCTTTGCATCCGCCTCACTCATTGTTTGCATACATCAGGCCTCAGATACATATGTGGCATGTCTAAGCCCGTCTTATTGGTGGTGTATTAGTGTTATTCCCATTAACCAGCCAAACATACTTTATGTTGAGCCTTGTGCTGTTCAGAGGACTTTGATGCTGAGTCCAGTGAGCATGCATTTGCACATAATTTATATTCACAAAAATGTACTGTCTCACAAAATCTGTATTGCAGTATTTCTCATCCTTTATGTGACCAGCAATTACAGCAATGTCAAGCTGTAAAGGTTAGCTGACTGCCCAAGTATCTCCAGATTTACCTGGCCAATCACTGAAATGGGTGTATCTGTTGAAATTGCAGAGTCAGAAGCTGACAAATTTTGTCTGATACAGACCCTCCTGAATTGATCAGAGGAAAGGTAGATTCTCTTCTGAATCTCTGACAGGCAGGCTGCATACTGTGGCCTTAAATGCAACATACCAAGTTTACTTGTGTTCAAATGCCACAGGTAAAGTTTATAGGTTGCAGCTGAATTCAGATTGAGTGAATTTATTGGTGTTCATCCATCACATCTTCAACCATTCAGTCATCTAACTGTAACAAACAAAGCTTACCTGTGTGTTTGAAGGCAGCCCTTACAAGTCTACATTAGGGGCGACTTCCAGTGAGAGCGACTGCAGAAGATATCCTTCCTGTTTTCAATTTGTGAAAAAATATTTCAAACAAATATCAAGATATCATTTTTAGAAGCCTCCTGTAACCTGTCTGTATGGAATCCATCTCATCTTGTGGGTACAAACTGATGCTAAAACACCAACATCTCTACTGTTTTTGCCAACGGTCCTGTAGATTTCAGTTCACCTGCATCCTCCAGCATGAAAGCTTGAAGGATACATCAGTTCAGTGATTACAGGAGGAAACACTCATTTGAATGGTAGCTATTCAAAGACCCCATGCACACACACTTCCTAAAGAATAGTGAATCAGTCTGTTTTATACTACATAAAAATGAGGGCTTAGCTGTGGACAGACATGATATGACCAGTGCCAGCCCTACATATTAAGGGACACAAGTTGTTGCCCATACACTTCAAATAATGTGGAGTAACAAAGATGTTGCTGATGATGTTATGTGAAAGCTCACAGCTTTAGGCAGCAACCATGACACTGAAGAGAATTCTGTCTGGAGAAAAGACAGAGAAGAAAACAGGAGGGTTTTAGGTGAACTAGTCAAAACTTTGCTGAGATCATCCATGGAGGATCTGAGACATCTGAATGCTTTAGCAATGATCAGCATCAAGTTTAGCAGCCAACTGTCTTATGATGGTGGAATGAACAAATCTCCACCAGAGAGATCAATAAACATGTCTGCATGTCTCACTACAAACACGTACAATGTACATTCTATTTTTTATTTCATTTCTTATATTATTTATTTGAAAGGTGTTTAATATATTTCTTTTAACAAAATGTTGATTTTTTTTTTTAACTTGACTAGTTTTTGTCTTTTATTTCAATCATGGCTTAATTTTTAATCAAGTTTCTCTGAAAATGCAGTAGTTATTCTCGTTTATACTTGTTTAAAGTTTATATTTGGTTTTACATCTTCAAGCAACAAAAAGGCATTTCCAGCTAAGGCACTGTTAAACTGCAAAGTTTTTGCTGCAAAATGTTTTCTGATTTTTAGTCGGGTTTTGGTTTTTACAATAAATACCAATAAACTCAAGGCTTGGTTATACTTGCGTGAGGGATCTGTTGCCAGCAGCTTCTTCCACAGAGAGCAAAGGTATTTATACTCGTTGCTGCAATATTCTCCTAAACGACGGGGCAGTCAAAAACGACCACTGCGAACAGCACGCCCCTTGAACCACAGTGACAAAATCTCGGAGGTGCGTGACCACACAACACGACTACACGACAGGATCATGCCATGACGGGCACATGACGTGACTATGCCATGCGACCATGCCACACGACCACACAACACGACCGCACGATGTGACCACACAAAGCGACCATATGATGTGATCACACAACGTGACCACACCACATGACCATGCAATATCGCACGCAATAACACGACAACCTGACACGATGCAACCACACCACGCGACCACATGACGTGATCACACAATGTGACCACGCCACGCGACCATGCTATGCACCATGCGACACAACGTTGCAGAGGCCCCTTGCACCATGGTGTGGACTCTGCAATTAGGTCATATGTTGCATGTGCACCCTTGCACACTCAGAACAACGGGAACTATAAACCAAGCTTAAGTTTTTTAGAAACAATTGAGGCAGAATTTTATGCTATGAATAAAAATCCAAGCAGCCACAAACCATTAGTACATTTTTTGTGAGATTTTTTGTGTATTTAATGCTGAAAAAAATTTTTAAAATGACCACAATCCATTAAATACACAAACCCTTTGTTGTTGCTTTGACTGATTGACAGGAAGTCCAGTCAATAACCAGCCATTTGACAGTGAAATGTCTGACTTTGTCTTTTAGCCCACAAAAAAGTCTGAATTAATCTTAATATAGTACAGACTAAGGCTGTCACGATATCAGATTTTCCTCTACAACTATCGTGAATTCACAATCATGATATTATTGCAATATCTATAGAAAATCTGAAAAAAAATAATAATGCTATCAGTCAAATTCATCTTTAACTTTGTTTTTTGTGTGTTTTGTGTCTTTTTTGTCAAATGAATTAGACTCCAAATAGGAGTGTAGGAGGTGGAGAGAGTCTGTAACCAGAACTGTACAAAAGCTACAAAAAGAGCAATTCCACCTTAACAGATCGTGTAAAAGAACCAGATAACCTGATAAACAAAAGATCCACAAATCTAACAAATAACCAGGAGAGAGAAAATCCTGTCAAGTCCAATGCCATAACAACTTAGCTTTAACAACACAACTAAGACCTTCATGGAACATTTCCCATTTCAGGGCTAGCAAACTAACTGCTACTTCCTGTCTCTACCATGATGAAATCTGCAGGATGATGGAGGTGAAGGTGGTGAACAGGTTGGTGGTTCTTGTCGATCTGCATTTCCTGCAGACTGGAGCGTCTACCAACTTCCTGTCTTTGTTACTGAATCCAAAAAACTCCACACTGCAGCTAACTTTTTTCAGGTTAGCATAGACCGTCTAAGGCTGTCTGTCAGCTCCTCCATCATGATTTAGAGCAGCAGGAGGAGCCACACACTGTGATAGTAGCTAGCTAGCTAGCTATTTACTACATCACGGCGCCATATTTGTGTGTGTGTGTGTGTGTGTGTGTGTGCACTCCTATGTGCATATGTCTGTTTGTTGTACCTGCCATAGTTTGTAAGATTCAGACATTTAAATGTGTGTCTGATGTCACAGCTCATTGAAGTGATGTTTGCTTAAGAGCGGGGAGGTGTCAGCACATCTGAGCACCTCATACCTTTCAAAGGGAAAAATCATGTTGTTGTTCTTTTTTCAAAAAATCAATTGTGGTTGTTAGAGCGCCCCCATCAGATCAACTGATGTTGCTGTAGCTCTTCTGAGATTTAAAAAAAAAAAAAAAACTTGAAATAGGTCTCCATTCATTTTCTATGGATCGGCCAGTTAAATCGTCTGGTTTTTCGCAATTTTTAAGAAAACCGGTGGTTGGAACAGGAAAAAAAGTCATACTCACAGTCTCTGTATCGGGCTGCACATTTAGATGTGTGATACGTGGGGCTGTGGGACTATTTACACGCCAAACATTAGGGACGAAAACATAATAAGTGTGCAGCATTTAGGATGTGTGCTGATGTGGCAAGCACACATAATAAGAGTAGTAGCTGTAATATAAATATCTCTGAATACCGAAAGCAAACAATGCATCACAACACAGAAGTATTGATGAGCTCCAAAAGGACACAGGAATATGTAAATATGTTTGTGTCATGAATATTTAAAGCAAGCTTTTGTCTGCTTGCCTCATACCGTATGTTCCCTGCTGTTGGTGAATGCTTTATGAATCATCTGCAAAAAAAATATACAGCTTTTTTGCTTTTTTTTTTTTTTTTTTTTTTTTTTTTTGTGGCAGTCTATCTCAGTCCTCAAAGTTTCCTTTACGATAACAAAAAACCATTAGCTGCTGTCAAACAGCCAAGAAGAGAGATTATTTTTTTTATTGAAATAAGATTAAAATGATAAGTTTGACTGAGGGTTCCACCTGATAAAATATTTCAGCTCATAAGCGTGATGTGGGCACAGGGATTAGAAGGGAGGGCGTAACACAGGGGAGAGAGAGGGAAAAATTCATATTGTATAATAAAACAAAAGGTGTCATGGGAAATAACAGTGATATTAAAATTAGAGTAAGGTGGTATCTATATGAAAAATGCAGATTTGAAAATGTAAATGATGAGAGAAAAAGAGGAAAGATGTGAAATCATGACAATGATGTGTGAAAGTAAAAGAAACCTCTTCAGGGCTTCACAGAGACACTCTCTGTCTCACTTTATGAATAGTTAACGCAAGAAAAATGATCAGATACGGGATCAGTAGATTTGGGGGATTTGAGGGTTCATTAATGCATTGTAGGCGTGTGCTAGGATTGGAATGATGCATAAAAAACAAAAGTGAAAACAAAGATGATGACAAGAAGCTGTTAAAATTTCTGTTTGTAAAAGTAACATTTCTTAATGTGGGAAGATCTATATAGTATAAATCATGGTGTCATGTTTCATGCAGTGCATTACAATTGGTTTACAAGTTGTACCTATTGTTTAAATTATCAGTTATAGATCAATTATAATAATGTTATTATTAACTGAGAGAATGCACAGCAGCAAGCCGAATGAGAGGCTACCAGTTTACTTTATATCCACCAGTGCTGGTGGATATAAAGGAATTAGCCAGTAATTCCTTTATATCCACCAGCACTGGTCAGGTGAATAAAACATGACATAAATATGATGCTTGAGTTGGTGGTGGTGGTGTGTGTGTATATGTGTGTGTGTGTGTGTGTGTGTGTGGGGAGGGGGGGGTGCTCTCTCTTTTTGGTGTGAATAATTGTGATTTTTTTGTCTTATGGTGTGCTGTTTATGGTGTGTGTGTTTTGTGGTGTTGTCATGTTTTTATGTAATTGTAAGTTGCCACAAGCACAAATTTTCCGAAAGGAAAATAAATAGTCTCTGTCTGTCTTCTGTCTGTCTGTCTGTCTGTCTATCTATCTATCTATCTATCTATCTATCTATCTATCTATCTATCTATCTATCTATCTATCTATCTATCTATCTATCTATGCAGCACATATGGGAACTATGAATGTGTAAAAGTCAAACATCCACACTAACTCTAAAACAACTACTAAAACAATACTTAAACACTGTGTTAAGTGGACACTACTGTCACAACTGGAGATTGATGGTCAAACAACATGCCAGAAGAACACCACCCCTGAACTTGATTTAAAGCTGCACCTAAATGCCCAACCATGACAATTCTGCCAGGGCCTCAGACCTGCTTATAACAGGAGGCAATCTTCTATGCTAGATACTGTCAGGTTCCAAGCCAGACTGTAGGTACCATCAGACTCTATGCTAGCAGATGTCAACACAACAGTGCTCATCATCTTCCTCATCACATCACTGAAACCAATGACCTGGTATATGCAACAGTCATCATGGAAATACTGGCTCCAAGATCAAGAAGGCAAATGTCAGATATTACCGTCCTTGGAGACGAAGACTGGAAGTCAAGGTAAAGACAACACACAAGGAGATTAGTGCAATGGTTGAAGTGCAGAAATGTGTACAGATCAAGGTAGGCACTGGATGCTGAAGAAATACAATGGGATATCCATAACTGAGTCCCTAGAGAGTAGAGACAACTACAGAAAGCTTGCATCACTGGCATCTAGACTAAGGAGATACAGGAGCAGATGCCAAAAATATTTTTAAAAAAGGATGAAAAGTACGGAACAGCTGAACAGTACTGGAAGAGGATTTGAGAGAAAGAGACCATATTACCAATGTCCAGTGACCAGTAGACCTAAGGCAGAGTACTACAACCTTCTAGAACAAGAAGTAGTTACCATTACAACTAAGGACATCAAACAGAGTCACAAATAAAGAGCAATACGTTGAGCAGCACGACCAAGTTGCCAGGATAGAGTACAGGAACATATGCATTGAGTATGGGTGGAATTTTCCAGGTGAGACACCATAAAATATAGTTGAAAATGGCAGTGCTGAGATCCTGTGAGTCTTCCAGATATAGACACACATGTGAGTACTGGCAAACCAACCAGCCATCATGGTGGTGCACAGAAAAACAGAAGATGACAGGAGTGATTGTAAAGCAGTCCCAAATACAGCACCATTGAGAAGATGGAATACAAAATGCTGGCTGAATAGCAGCAACTGAAGGAGGAACTACAGCAAGTTTGGAAAGTAGAAGCCAAAGTGATGGTCAGCACCCTTTGGACTGTCATCATGGTTTGTGCTCATATTTAATCTAGTATATGTCAGAAACACAATTAGTATACAAATATTATTTTTTTTTTCACAAATGTGTATCAACCATGGTAAAATGTCACAGATAATCAAAATGGCAGTTCAATATCGAGTGTGTGACAACTGTGAATTCCATTGGCATTGAAGAAGCTGTGGCATAAACTGCTTTGTGATGCTGAAGAATGTTTTGCCTCTTCCAGCAAAGCAGTGGTCAGCGGGTGGAGAGTTACCAGTTGAGGGCATCTCAGTACAACCGCTCTGCTAACTTGTCCCACAGATGCTCAGTGGGTGAGAGGTCAGGAGAGTGTCAAAGCCAAGGCAGGACATCAACAATCTTTTCTCTCAGGTAGGCTGTGGTAACATGCTACACGAGGAGTGTTGCTTTGCTTGCTGCAGCATCCCAAGTTCTTCGTGGTAACATCTGTCACCACTTCATCAATGTAGCGCTGTGCCCTCAGGTTACCAGCGGTGACCAGCATTTTTGTCCTGTGATGAGAAGAAATGCCTCCTCAAACCATGACACTTGCACCACCTCAGAAGCTCACTGGATGTACACAACAGGCACCATGGTGTTCACCACATCAACACAACAATCTTTCATAGCCATCTGCAATATGAAGGGAGGATCTGGACTCATCAGTAAACAAGACAGATTTCCAGGGTCGTTGGGTCCACTGAAGATGAGTTCTGACCCAGCCAGTGTGCTGCTGCTGATGATGGGGTATAAGGATTGTCCCACAGTATGGTCTGTAGCCATGATGTCTTTGTTGCAACAAATATCTTGTGACTGTAATTCGACTAATATGGGGGTTATGAGTCCCTGGAGTCTCTCTGGACATCCTGCAGTGTGGAAGCGTAAATGCAGTAGGTTGATGTAGTGGTCTTGAGTGGCTGTTGTCACCCTTGGACATCAGGATTGTGATCTATCATGTGTGGAATCAGTTCCCTGGTACTTCATTATCAGAGTGATTGTTGAGGGTGCACAGCCCATTTGATGCTCCACTTCCAGATACTGTAGGACACACCGGTATGTGTGTGTGTGTGTGTAGCCCAACAGCTCAATTCTGGTATCAGGGCATTTGAAAAAGAAATCCAAGAAAACTTAAAGTCTTCGGGCAAGATTCATAAACCGTAGCGTATTATTTACTGCATCTCTATGCGCAAATATCATTGTGTAACCACGTTCCTCATTCATAAATGCCTGTTAGCAACATATTTTAGCATTAGCCTTAAAGAGGCATTACTGTGATATTTCCTTATTTACATGTGATGGTAGCTATTCATAAAACAAACCCACACACTAAAATTAAGACCTGCTTCATTCTGTGGTAAATTTCAGTGGTATGAAATCTGGGCGACATTTAAAACTGTATTTTCCTCACATGTGTTAGTGATCAATAATTTTGACAAATAAACTCACTCAGCTGATCAGTCAGTTTTTAAATGGTGAGTTTTGATCTGATCTGACAATGTTCAGGTGATCTGTTCAATCACCTCACCTGCTACTGTGGGCACATCTGAGCCTTCTCCCCCCCCCCCCCNCACACACACACACACACACACACACACACAAACACCTGCAGTGCGATTGCACTAAAGAAGTTAAAATACACATTTTGCTGTTATTTTAGTGTCAGTCTTTTAAAACGAGGATCTCTAAAGCAGAATGTATGTTTCCTTTAAAACCAGATGAATCAGGATAAATGGTGGCTGGTAAATATGTAGCAGCTCATTAACACGCTGATCTTCATCAGCTTTTACCTGTCACACCTCACAGCAATGCTGCCTTCATGTGACAGTGGTGCGCTGATTATCTTGGAGAAGTTTTATGAGTAAGCCTCAATTATCACGGTGCATATTAAGGCAACGCTACACTTCTTATTGCCATTTTTTTTAATGAATCTGGGCCTTAAAGTTTTTTAATTTCACATGACACAAATTATTTGTCTGAGCAGTATTTGTACCCACCCTGCCTGTCCTTCAAACCTGTCACACCCATTGTTTCATTTGTTGCATTGCACAGGTGGTGATACAAGTGATTTAGTTTAGTTTAGTTTAGTTTACTTGATATTATGAGGTACAAAATAATAATTTCTCAGATGTCAAGAATAACACAAGAAAGTTCAAGGCTTATTTCCACTGTGGTCCTTGAGATATAGAGTCAGGATGACATAAGTCCAGGTGGCTACACAGGGCTGTATATTTACTACCCACTATTTTGTGTCAATTGGTAACTGTAGATCAGAGCGAGTCAGAACAACATGTGGAGTTCCACAGGGGTCAATTCTGGGCCCACTATTATTTAATCTCTACATGCTCCCATTACCCTAAATTATGCAAAAATTCAAACTCTCAGGCCATAATTATGCTGATGACACTCAAATCTAATGGCCACATCACCTGAAGCAATGCATTGAGCAAATCAATAATTGGATGTGCCAATATTTCCTTCAAATTAAACAAGTATACAACCAAAATCACTGTCTTTTGCATCAAAGAAGAGAGAGTCTGTGCTCACCTCGGCAACCTCTCCTTCCAGAATAATAACCAGGTTTGAAACCTCAGTGCTGTCTTCGATTCAGACCTAAATTTCGGCAGTCACATTAAATTTGTCACAAAATCAGCATTCTACCATCTTAAGAACATCTCAAGTATCAGAGATTTCATGTCAAAGAAAGATTTGGAGAAACTGGTGTGTGCCTTTCTTTCTAGCAGGCTGGATTACTGTAATGGACTTTTTTCAGGTCAGATCCAGGCTGATCTAGAATGCTGCTGCTGCTCGAGTCCTAACAAAGACTAAAAAAAACATATTACACCTGTTCTCAAGTCATTACAATGTTACTAGTGTGTCAAAGAATTGACTTTAAAGTTTTACTGCTTGTCCATAAATCTCTGAATGATTCAGTTCTTAAATACATCTCAGATCTTCTCTTACAGTATGAATCCTCCAGACCTCTCAGGTCAGCTGGTACTGGTCTATACGGTCTACACTGGGTCTATACTGGTCAACTCGTGGTTCCTAAAGTTAATACTAAACATGGTGAAGTTGCTTTAAGCTTCTGTGCTACTCACATCTGGAACAAACTACCTGAATATCTAAGACTAGAGACAATGCTGACTACTTTTAAATCTAAATTTTAATCTTTTAAATTTAAATTGAAGACACAAACATCTGTTTGCTGTGGCTTTTAATTAAATCTTAAAGCTGCACTTTGTCATATTTATGCCTTATGTTGCATTTTAAACACTTACTTCTATCTAATTTTATGTATTTTACAGTTCTATTAATTTCAAATGCCTATTTTAGTCTTTCTATGTTTTTTGATGTTACTCCTGTTCTTATGTGTATGTATATGTAAAGCACTTTGAATTTCCTTGTGTATGAAATGTGCTATAGAAATAAAGTTGCCTTGCCAATAAAATGTTTTTTTTCAATTACCAACGATAAAAAAAGACTCCATATCATAAACAAGAGTAATACAACAATTTGAGAAAAATGTAGGGAATTTACACAACCATATTTCTCATAAGCCACAGTTTGTCCTTTAAAAACAAAACTTTTTTTTTTTTTTTTTTTTTTTTGTGTGCAAAGGCAAGTTACTCCAGTTTCTGACTCCACACAGCTTAAAGGAATGGAATGTGTGCCCATGTTGGTGTTCAATCTGGACAAACACAAGTCAGCAACACTAGTTCCAGTGTGATGTGCATGAGCTCTTCCAATCCTCTGAAAGTGTACCTGAGGTACTTTTGCTCTGTTATTGCAAATATTATGAACCACACTAATTTGAAGCAGCACAGCATGAGCCACCCTGTTGGACTTGTTTTTTTTTAACAACATGAGCCCTTGGATTCAAACCAGAAACAACTCTGGCTAACTTATTTTGAGGGATTTGTTATTTCTCTTTGAACATTTTTCCAGACTTTCAAACAATGAACACATTAAATAATCGAAACTGCATGACAAGAGAGTTGGCCAGTAATCTTTATCAAGCAAATTAGTTTTCCTCGGTAAAAACTCATTCTTCTATTAACTTTCCCCAATGTTGTCAGTGTCAAACTTTCTCCAATCAGGCTATTGTCCAACAACCAGCACAAATAATGGAGAAGGTTTGGCTAAAAAAAATCTGATCTCCAAGGACAATACTTTTTGAACTGGTTTTTGATCCAAATAAAAAGGAATTAAATTTTGGCTTATTGTCTATTAGCCAATACATGGTATTGCTAAATCCATCCATCCATCCATTATCCTCCGCTTATCCTGGTCCAGGACACGGTGGCAGCAGACTAAGCAGACTGGCCCACACTTCCCTGTCCCCGGCTAGGCCCTCTAACTCCTCCTGGGGGACTCCGAGGTGTTCCTAGACCAGTAGGGAGATGTAATCCCTCCAGCTTGTCCTGGGTCCTCCCTGGGGCCTCTTCCCAGTTGGACATGCCTGGAAGACCTCCCTAGGGAGGCGACCAGGGGGCATCCTTATTAGATGCCTGAACCACCTCAACTGACTCCTTTCAATGTGGAGGAGCAGCGGCTCTACTCCTAGTCCCACCTGGATGTCTGAGCTTCTCACCCTGTCCCTGAGAGTGAGCCCAGACACCCTATGGAGGAACCTCA